>JAUELD010018972.1:0-14646 GCA_031471615.1 Aglantha digitale
TCCGAGACCTTAAGTGTTTATTTTATCTTTTATAAACCAATATATAATCCAATTCATTATTTTCAAAATGCAAACACAAAAATGTTTTTTGAAATATTTATTTTTTGTTTTTTTTGTGACAACCTTAAAACATTATCCTGGATAATTTCTTTTTTTTTTCGATAAAATTCTTCTCTGAAAACTTTCTTTATTCTCATTATTTAGTTAGGCTTCTATTTTTAGATCCACTTGGTGCTTTATGGCCGTTTGTTGGTATTGTTGTTGAAGCTATTATACTGGTAATTATTATTGGGCTATATGAAGTGTATAAAAAGAAACAACCCTCCAAGAGTGGTGACAAAGGTTTGACAAACATTTTAAGTTGTTTCTTCAATAAATCAACGATATTTATTTTATTTCTGTGATTTTTTTTGATAAATTATTGTTTAAACCATCGAAAGTAGATACACCATGTTTAACATGCTTTAACAGATTACTTCTATACTATGTTTCCGTCTAAAATTAAAAATAACACAAGGAGTTGAATTGATTTAGTTTATAAATCAAAAAAAAATTGTCCTTAATTCAAAACAGTATTTAGAATAAAGCAAATACTTGCTTAGAGTATTGTATAGCTGTATTGCACTTTTTTAATATTGTATTGTTAGCTTGTTAAAAAGCATAACTCCAAAAGATGAGTTTTTGGTTGGCCTGTAAACCAAATTCAGCTGTTAGGTTTAGGGTTGAACAATTTTTTTATAGAAATACACATATAATTTGATATTACATATAGCTATAGGTCGATAATCATTCGCACTAATTGCATCGAATATTTATTTACTCAAGTATCACTTAATTAATTACTTTTCAAAGTTTCATTTGATTCATTGACATCTGTTGAATAAGTTCGTACCACTTTTCTTTGAAAGATAGTTCATTATTTTATTACTTAGAAAAGAGACCCCAATCTTATAAAGAAAAAAGTATATAATTTTAAATGTTTGTATTATTTTTAAATCACAGACCCTGAAATATTAAAATTGTGAAGTAGTTTTTATCAACTATTTCACTACTTCACACTATATGTAGGAACTATACCAGTGATTTGCCAGTGATGGCATTATATACTCTATGTGTCATATGGTGTTTCATTATTTTGTATAGCTTTACTCGATGAAACAGACGGTGCTGTAATGAACAATATGAAAGAAACTTCACCGTTAGTGTATGCAGATTAGTTTTTCTGTTTTACAAAATTTGTTTTAATGGGCCCTATTTGTTTGCATTGTAATTATATTATGATTAGATACATAATGACTGATTACATAGTATTTAATGCATAGTAATGCTGACTAATTATCATATTCATTTAAATAATCTCGATTTTTTACAATGATTAACATAATCATTATAATAATGTACCTGTAGATATATTTAGATTTTAGTGTCTGTTTCGTTATATAGTTACATTATATGTTTATATAATATATCTTTTATACCGATGAATTCTTTAAGCTACATAGCTGTAATGGCTAGGAAGTCGGACTTGCGATTCTTAGGTGATGTATATAAGCCCCACGTATGGACCACAGTGTCGGGGTCAACCTTCATTTAACTATAGGGGATTAGAATGAGGCTAGTATAGTCTAGTACAATATATAAAAAAATCCTTCGGATTGCCCGGTAGAGCAGTTTGTGTATGTTCAAATGGGAACACTAAGTTACGCCAGGGCCTTTAGGTGTCGTTCTAAATTGGGTGGTTGTATAAGACGCCGATGTTAAATAAAGCACACATAACATAAGTTAAGTTATTACGCTACACAAGTTACATATTTCTCTTAAGACTTCACAGGTTTTTTAGTATGTCAGATAACCTGTCAACTCTATTCATTTACCTTAGCCAAGAACCAAAAGTATCTTACAGTGCTAAAGCAGATGGGGTGCGTGCCAGAACAAGTAATGAAGCAGCCGCTTAATGGTAGAAATCTTAACGAGTTTAATCGTAAATAAATACGTGTTACATTTTATGTGCTATGATTATATTGTGTTCAAAGGCATGATGTTCGTTTTATTTTTAGTCGAGTTTAGTTTAGAATTGACAGAACATTTGAAACAAATATAAATAATTAACAATGAAGTTGATACGCTGGTATTTCTGTCAAGTAACTATGTTACTTCTCGAAAGATGAAATGAATGACACTTGATGTGATGTATAGACGTATTTTTCAACAACAACAAATTCTTTGATCGAGATGAGGAGAAGTCGATTAACGGATTCTTATATATTATGTATTTATAATATCAACGGTTTTCTTCATCATAATTTATGTGTATTAATCATTTAGTTTTATATGATGTATTTTTAATTACTTTATGAATATTTGTTTTACTTCTTTGTGTAAGCGTGGACAGTATTGTTATGGTTCTAATATTGCTTTTTAATACATAGCTCCACTAGTTTCGAAGCCAAAAGCATATATATAAGATTAGAACCAAAGTTAAAAGTTAAAACTACACTGACAGTTGTGATATGAAGGATAATAAAATATTGGTTTTAAATTTATTCTCTGCGCGCTACACTACTGGTAAAGAAACGTGTGTCTTTTCTATTACTCATTTGATGGTCGGCACTGTATTTTCGCACTCGTTTTTTATTTTGTAATGTATTGATGTTTTTTTCCATGCTTTGTGTAGCTCTGTATATGTTTTCAATTTAATACATTGTTCTTTTTTAGGTAGATAATAAAAAGAGGTTTTTTGTAATCAATAAAAGTAATGGTATGTAAGAATTGTTCAAACTTAGAGTTAGATTATTTTTTAGATATCCCCAAGCAAATAGCCCACAAGCGATTTGTACATAAAAAGTTCTGGTGACTACTCACTTATTTTGTTCTCGTAAGTGCGATCTTGCCTCATCTTTTTTTATTTTTTCTCAAATTTTTTATTTGTTTAGGAACATGATTCTTCATACAGTCAGTCACCTCTGACATTTTTGTATGGTGTATGTTTTTTATCAGCACTTACTTTCTACCCTATCTTCTGCTTCATTTTAATCTCATAGTTATCTTATGTTTATGTATCAAGCAAGATATGATGTTAGGGGTTGTTGTTAGAACGCTGTTACTACGTTAATACGAATGGATATGAGGGAAGATTTGTTAGAAAAATCCAATATAGTTTTAAGGAAAATACTGAATGGGGTTAAAAAAGTCCCTTAGCTTTAAATCTTTTTCCGTGTATAAAAGAGCAATTGTTTCTTTTTTTAAGAGTTTCTTTGTATCATTTCACAAATTTTACAGTAATGGTGTAACTTGCGATAGCAGATTGGGCAGCATCCTATAGCAGGCTGCTCATTCAATTAACTTACGTCAACTTGGATTGTTCAATGTTCTTCTTAAAATGAAGGTTTAACTTTCACACATCGAATTGCTGTAAATGTAAATTTTAAAATAGGTTATGTTTAAATTAGCATGTAAAATTTTTATTGTCCGCATATTGTTCGTTTTATTATAAAACGAATGAAGAATCCCCTAACCGTGCAAGGGTTGTGGCTAGGAGTAGTGTCGATGTAATTTGTGTACTGTAATAAGGGAGAGTTGGTGTAATAAATGCATTGATTTGAGTTAATTTACATAACGAGGGATTTAAATTGTTACACTAGTAATTTCCATAACGAGAAATTCCCGTTGTCTAACAATTAATTACATAACAGGAATATAACAAGTGATTCATATTTTTAAACAGGTAATTTAATTCTCCTGGAGAAAGGCAAGTTTTTATTTTTATATATTTGTTAATTAATTATGCATGAATTTATATAATGCACTTAGATATAAGTGAAAAATATATGCTTGAAAAATTCTTTGTTGCAAAATGTTTTGTTAAATCAAGGAAGTTAGAATGGCTAAATGAATTTATTTCTTTTTTAATATAACATGTCGATATCACTTACCACTTTATAATGAAGAAGTTACAAATACACGCTTAATTTGGTTTGGAAATCTCTAATAAAGGAACCATTAAAATTGTTGGCGCTCCTTATTACATCACGGATTTGTAGAGTATGTTCCGAATCATCTTCAGTTCAATTTGTTATTGAGTTATCACAATTGTTATCACAATTTTATATTAAGTTCGCCATTTTTTTATAGAAAGATATTTACGGTTATATTGCTCACTATTTCTCATCATATTCGATGTATTACAATTCACTTGCTAAAGTGCTAGTTTTTATCATCTTTAATGAAAGGTCATCATGTAGTCTTATCATATCTATATTCTATCAATCTTGTTATTACTATTTTGTGTACTTTATTTATCATTGTATCTAAAACCATTGTGCAAACTCTGATAATGATATAATGCAATAACGGACGGAAAAGCGGTAATTTTATTTTGCCCTTTTTATAAAAACCACGTGACATTAACTGTTCATATTTGTGGGAAACATGTGTTAATATTAGAATTTGGCAATAACACAGTCATTTCATTTTAGTAAAGTAGAAGTAAGTTGATTTTTGTTAAACAAATGCGTATGAATACAATACTTTTTATTTCTTGTTTATCATTGCATAAAGTGTGGGTGCATACAGCTTGCTTATTTAGAACGACATCTTGTGTAACTTGTTTTCACGGTGGGATTTTTGCAAGCTGTTCACTAGAGAACCAAAGGATTTCTTAAATATTGTGCTAAACTTTAATAGCGTCATCCTTATACTTTTTTCCTTGTGGTTTTAGACCTTTTAATCTGTTCTCTCCTTAGCCGTTGAAGCGCAGCAATTTTAACAGCAACACGTTCATTTTAGATAAGTGGTAATAACTAACAAAGTCTTCAATGTCACAGCATCGCGTGGCGTACTTCTACCACCCTGAGGTGGGTAATTACCACTATGGTAGTGGTCACCCCATGAAACCACACCGTTTGTCTTTGACACATAGTTTGGTTTTCGGATACGACTTGCATGGCAAGATGGATATATACGAACCTTACAGCGCCACAGCGCATGACATGACCCGCTTTCATTCAGAAGAGTACATTGATTTTTTACAACGCGTCACGCCCACTAACAAGAACGGTTTCACTAATGCTTTGAATAAGTTTAGTGTTGGCGACGATAGCCCTATCTTCCCTGGATTGTTCGATTTCTGTTCGATATATACAGGGGCTTCCTTACAAGGCGCGGTAAAATTAAACCATGGTTCATGCGATATAGCAATAAATTGGTCTGGTGGTTTGCATCATGCTAAAAAATTCGAAGCTTCTGGTTTTTGTTACGTTAATGACATTGTGCTCGCCATCTTAGAGTTGTTAAAGTACCATGCACGCGTGTTGTATATAGATATTGATATTCACCACGGAGATGGAGTGCAAGAAGCTTTCTATTTGACCGATCGTGTAATGACTGTTTCTTTCCATAAATACGGCAATTTTTTCTTCCCTGGCACAGGTGACATGTACGAAGTAGGAGACTCGAGCGGGCGTTACTATTCCATCAACGTTCCATTGAAAGATGGTATTGATGACCAATCGTACATCTCCCTTTTTAAGTCTGTCATGCAGGGCGTCATTGAGAGGTATCGACCTTCGGCCATAGTGCTGCAATGTGGAGCCGATTCGTTGGCATTAGATCGCTTGGGCTGTTTTTCACTGAACATCAAAGGTCATGGAGAATGCGTTAAGTATATTAAGTCGTTTGGGATACCTCTGCTAGTTCTTGGCGGCGGAGGTTACACTATTCGGAACGTGTCGAGGTGTTGGACGTACGAAACTGCGTTGTTACTAGATGAACCTGTTAGTGAACGAATACCGATGAAAACAGACTATGCCGAATTCTTTGCACCTGATTATTTATTATGTCCAACTATGAATGGAACTTTTTCAAATCAAAATACTAAACAATATATTGAGAACATAAAACAAACTGTGTTCGATCATTTAAAGTTCATACAGTTTGCACCAAGCGTTCAAATGCAAGACGTGCCACCTGACTTGTTTTCATTCGATATGTGTCGTGAGAATAAAGAAGAGAAGAGTGTGGATAGCAGACAATCGAATGAAGAGAAGTACCGCTTCATATTTCTTTATATGTTAGCCTGGGTATACTGTTTAAAGACCACAGGTTACTGCAAATTTTTAGTACTTTTTGTTTAGACGCGATCCACCTAACGAATATTACAATGGTGATATGGATAACGATAAAGCAGGTGACGTTGATGTGTCGTGACGACAAGTTGAAGTGACTTCGGTGGTGCTTCTTACGTCGATCTTTTCGAAAGTTTCGCGATAATTGATGGATGTTAAATGTCATATTTAATATATTTGAAAGATAACTTGGAAGATACCCATGAAAACTATGGATAGATGATTAAAGCAATATTTGTAAAGTAATATAGATGTATCTATTTACCATCTCAATGCTCAGAAAAGGTATATTAGAACGTCATATAGAATCAATATGAGGCCCTTCCAATTATCAAGTGATAATTCTTATGTCGTCATTCAAACATAGCTCTAAATATTCTAAATATATTTCAACAGGTCAAAAAATTCTATATATATCAGGATTCATTTATCAAATGTTTTTCATTTTTCAAAATTAATATTGAATTTACAAAACCATAGAGTATATGTATGATATAGTGTAATTCCGTGTGCATTTTTAATAGAAGCAAATGTTTTGTAATTTTGAAATTTTAAGCAAATGGCTACTGCCAACTAAACGTAAATTGTTAATATAAAAATCGTTAATAAAAAATACAATGTAATAGCATCTTTAAGAACCGTATGAATGACGTCAATCGCTAGCCTCTTGTTCGATGATTTGATTATTTAGGCTGTGATTGATTAGGATTATGATTGATTAGGCTGTGTTTGTATTCGTGTCGACGTTTGTTAACAAGCTCACTGCGTTTATTTAAGATGTTTTCGTCTTTAAATTGCAATATAAACAGTTTTTTGTTTAAACAATGGTCGCAGTTTCTCGAATCAGCTATTCTTTTTTCACATTTATTTTTTATCTTTTAAGTAATCTTTAAACTCGCACTAAGGTCTTTCAATCTCCAGTATTCTGATGCTAGTTCTGTCTCTTTTTCGTACTTTCTGTGTGAAAATGATTTCTTGTGGTTTGCGTAACGGCTTTTAAACTGTGTTTCGCTAACGTCAAAACAGATTTTAGGGGGTTCATTTTGTATTGTTGATGTTATAGTTGCTTCATAGAAAATGCATGATTGGATGTACTTTATTAAATGCACGTTATTTAATGGACAATCTTCCTTATTTATGCAGATACATTTTCGATACTCTTTTATAGTGTTGCTAGTGAGTATTAATACGTACCATTTTAAATCCGATAAAAAACATTTTACGAAGATAGATAATAAATGTGTAAAAAGAAAACCTAATGATGAGACGAAGTACATCAATCAAGTAAAAGATATACGTAAATAAGACAAAGAACCGAAATATTTTTTGGACATTCTTACAACTTGGGTAACCCTGAAAATCCGCCCTCTATTTTTTTAAACCTTTCAAAACATATTTGCGCCGTATCTAATTCTTAGATGTAGCAAAATTGCTAACTAGGGGATCCAATATTTTTTATTGTTTCTATTATGTATTGTTTTTATAAATCCAATTTTAAATAGATGAGAAAATTTGTTGACCACGATGTTCAACCCTTCAGGTCTCTTGAGCAAATTAATATTAATATTGCAGATTTTATGTGCTCAATTATCCTATACATGCTTTTACAGGTTGTTACAGTATTTCTGCTTTTGCAGGCAAAGGTAAAAATAAAAAGACTGAAATTACTTTTGAAACGCAATAGTTATGTCAATCTTTTAAAAGGTCTAAGAAAAGAATGGAATATTAGCTAGTATTGTTGAGTCATTTACATGCTGCTTATATGAGAGTGACAATAATGAGCTAAAATGTAAATTTCCAAAGGTGGAAAAAACAACCTAGTCATAAATATATAATTTAATCATATAAAGTCAAAACAGCAACTCCTTAGCTAGCATGTTGTTTTTTATTTAGTTTTATTTTCTTCGCTTTTTCCTCTCAGCTTGTTTTTAGTTTGTCTTTTTCACGCTTAACATCAATATCCATAAATTACATTAAATACTGTACATAATTTTATTTTTCATAAAAACATGAGAGAAACTGAAAATTTGTTTGTGATGTCATTTATATTTTGAAGCGAGAAAATATTTATGGGCTGCTCATTCGCCCAATATTAAGGCTTTTTGTCTAATGAGTTACATACCATACATACCATAAAACATACCATATAAATATTTAGTCAAAAATAACTTACTTAGATTTATGGTTCAAAAATGGTACATTCTCCACAATTAGATATTCCAGTTAGATATTCAAATATATTCAAAACATTCAATTTAGAGACAGAAAAGAACCTAATACGACATTTCCAGGTAGATAAAATGGTTCAAACATACCTTTTGCATTTGAGCAGTGTCAGCAACATTCATTTAGCCTGGAGTACGCGGAATGGACTAAAACTTTCGTTTTCAGACATTCAAATTTCACAATTTGGATTCAATTTCTGGAAATTCAAGACAAGTTGCACACTTCAAATATATATTTCAGGTTAGCGCCAATTAGGTACTACAATTACTTTAAAATAAATTTTGTTGCAGTCTACTCATTTAGCCTGGAGTACGCTGAATAGGCGTACTCTTTGAGTCCAATTTTTGGTTTTTAATTTGAAGTAACGCACTTTGGTTGGAAACCACTACTTGTTTTGAGTATCCGACTTTTGATGTTCGTGATTAATCTTGCGTAATTCTTTCTGCTCAGTAAACCTAAATACTGCAAAAATGTATTGTAAACTGGTTGTCAACTGCTGACTTAATCTGTATTTCATGTAGTAGGGTATAATGGTCGTTTTCAGTTACATTAAACAGTATAAATTGTATAAAGTTGTCGTCAAATATTTAATGCGTAGTTAAATAAGCAATGAAGTTAGTTTTCACGAACACTGAAATGGTAACAATTTAACAAATATATGTGTTTTTCTTAGCATCAACATCGCACATATATAATTTTCTATAAATTTCTAAAATCGTACATTTTTGCTGCTTCTTCTAAGTTTTAGTTTACCTGTGTTTGTTGCATCATTTGATTTCAAGCTGGTTGATAGTCGATTGACAACTTCCTAAAAACATATCATAATCAATTAAACACTTACGAATGAAAGTTATCGATATAGGCTTATGTGAAATAAAAGTAATTTTTGAGTAAATAAGAAATTAGCCTTCTTTAATGCAATCCTTAACTTTCTAGAAAATCTTGTTCTTGTTGGAATTTGAATTAACACATTAATGTAAGGCAATCAGCTTTATAAGATTTAAAACAGGTGTCATATTATTTGGCACTTACCTGAAATATATATTTGAAGTGTACAACTTGTCTTGAATTTTCAGAAATTGGACCCAAACTGTGAAATTGTGAATATCTAAAAACGAAAATTTTAGCCTATTCCGCGTACTCCAGGCTAATTGAGGGTTGGAGATGGGTTTTTTTTGTAATCCATGGAAAGTGTTGACACTGCTCTAATGTGAAAGGTTTAATTGATCCATTTTATCTACCTGGATATGTCGTATTGAGTTCTCTTCAAATTGAATGTTTTGAATATATTTGAATATCTAACTGGGATATATAACTGTGAAGAATGTACCTTCAAAAGTAACTATTGGATTGGTTTTCAAATTTCTATGTGCAGCTGTTTTGCCAAATATTATAGTATAAGCTCTTCAGCATGTCTAGGAAATTATATTCCAAACATGCACAGCTGACATCAAATTTGAGAAGAGAGATCAGTGATGTTTCTTTGTATATTTACAACATTTGAATATTTGGTCAAAAATTGAAAAAAGGATTTTCAAAGAATTTTAACTGTTGATATATTTGATAAAAAAAGTCAAGAGCTTTTTAAGATTAAATATATGAATTCCAGTAACCAAACCTGAATATAGCATTAAATGTAGTTAATGGTATCAATATACTATTAGACCTCTAATGGGTGCCAAAAATGGAAGACTGCAGGACACAATTTCCTATTTCTATAATTAAACATTTTATAGATACATAACTATTCTTAATTTGATTATTAACTTTGTTTAATATAAACAGTCAACTTTTTCTGAAACAGTTTGGTATAGTTCTGTTACTCTATATATAGAGTGAGAGAATTTTGTTTGAAAAATTTAAAAGATTTAAAAACATGGCTTAATCAACAAAATTGAACTTAAATCAACTGATTGTTAAATTTAAGCAGAATGTTGCATTGATTTGAATTCACATATATATACATACTAAGACATAAACTAATCGAATATTTCTAACATATGCATAAAGTTTTTTCTTTATAGTGTTTAAAAGTTGTGTACGATTATAGAATCCTTTAACTTAAGATACATTAAAACAAGTCTAAGCAATAATAAAACCTCAAAACTAAAACCATAGTTTATTATGTAGTTAAAGTGATGCTGGACACAAAAAAATAGAATGCATTTCAAAAAGTATATAACGCATGTTGTTTAAAAAATAAAAAAATATGATAAGTAGTGCAATGTTTAAACTTTTCAATAAAAAGACTTCCTATTCTTAGAATACCTCAGAACTAAAAAGGATTTTTTAGGTAAGCTATCACCAGAATCTGGAAAAAAAGAAATACTTTTTCTTTTACAAACAGATGTCAGTGCCAGAACACACACAAAAGATGCCTATTAGGGCAATTCAAAGTTTAACGCCTAAAAAGCATTTTGAAATACATTTTAATTAACATAAAAGTAAGCATCTAAAAATAACTCAATTGAATCAAATTCTATTAACATGTAAATCAAATTGTTATTTCCCACGATAAATAATGAGTTGGGACTGTAAAGGCAACTTTATGAATCAGTATTAAAAAATAATGATAATAAACACAAAGACATCTAAAACAAGACATAAAAATAAAAAGAATGCATGATAGCATTGTTGAAAAGATTTGAAAAAAAATCAAATTGAAATTATATGTAAAACAAAAAAAAAAAATTTGCTTTTTTTTTTAATAATAAATACCATCTTCAAAAGCCAATTCGAAAAATTGTCTTGATAAGGAGCGAGAATATTGGCAACAAAGTTAGCAAGTTTATGATGAAAGTGATTGGGCAAGAAATATCATTATCAATTGCAAGTGCCTCAAAAATATATTGGGAGAAACCTCTGAAAGAGGAAACATCAAAAAAGAAGCTTGAGATGGGAACTGCACTTATACCATCTAATTGTAAATTCCTATCTACTAAGAAAACAAATCCAGGGGTTTGGACAACGATCTCAGGATCTCATCGCACTAATGACAATAAAGTTCAAGAAATGCAAAAGCTTTATGCATCTTCAATTTCCCTAACTTTAAGAGCTGCTTCAAAAATTAGCAGTTTGTCAAGCGTCTTCGGAAATTCCATTACTGACAAAGTTGAAAACCTTGAAAAAGAATATAAATTGCGTAATTTATTAAAAGAAAAACACTCGAGAAACTTCAACAATGAAAGGAAAAGAATTAGAGAAGAACCATATTCGTCAAACTACAGATCCTTTTCAAAGACCCAGAAGAGGACTTACAACCCAGGGCAAAATTACCAAAGACCACACAACTACCACCAGAACAACTATCCAAACCACCACCAAACAACAGTCCAGCAAACAATTACAAAGCAAAGAAACACAGTCATCGAAGAAAATAACACTCATAAATAACACTGTTAACATATTCTGGTTGTTCTCGGCTAATTCACGAAGTTTTTAGTATAGTTTTAATAACGAAGAAAACAAGTTTGTGAAGCCAAAAATTGAAGATTTATTATTAAAAGTAGTAATTATCGATACAGATAATGAGAAGGGAGAATTCATATCTCCCATATTTGTTCGACAAAAAGGTGATGGTGGGTTTAGGTTAATCCTGGACTTGAAGTCACTGAATAAATCAGTAGAATATAAGAAATTTAAGATTTTCATGATTAGGCCTGCCATTATGTCAAAATTAGACATAAAAGATGCCTATTATAGCATGAGTCACACCAAAAGCTATTAAAATTCATAAAAGAATAGTTCATTAAGATATATAAATTTACTGCCCTTCCAACTGACTACACAGAAGGCCCTAGAAAAATTACAAAAGTTCTTAAATCCCCACTTTCGTTTTTAAGAATCAAGTTTAAAATTATGATAGCTAATTACATTGATGTCCTAATATCAATGAAAGTTACATTTGAAGGTTGTCTGGACATTTATCTTCTCTTTGGTTTGTCATACACCCTGTCAAATCAAAGTTTTCACCATCTAAAATTATTGAATATTTGGGGTTTATTATTGATTCTGAAAACATGATTGTTTCGATAACCATGACTAAAAAATAATTTTTACTTTTGTTTTGTAATGAAATGTTTAGTGGTAAATGTGTCACAATCAGAAACATCTCAAAACTTTTAGGAAAGTTTTCTAGTAGCTTTTTAGGTGTGGAAATGGGAAAACTACATTACAGAGCACTTGAAAAACAAAAACTAAGTGCGCTTAAAATAGACAAAGGTAACTTTGACAAAACTATGACTATAGATGTAGCTACCTAGAAACAATATTATTTGGTGCAAAAAAAATAATTGACAGTTGTTCCCCAATCATGAGAGAAAAGCCTACTTATACTCTTTACACAGATGCTGCATTACTTGGATGGTGTGCAAAGTCTCTTTACACAGATGCTGCATAACTTGGATGGTGTGCAAAGTCAGACACACAAAAATCTGGAGTAAAATTTTCTCCTGAATAACAATCATTCCACATTATTACACTAGAGTTGAAAGATGTTTTCTTTGGATTGCAAGCACTCTGTAAAAGTGTTAGAAATGTACACGTTTTAGTTATTATAGATAACACATCTGCAGTAGCATTTATTAATAAAATGGGAATCTAGTCTCTGAAAACATGGACGATGTTGTTCATGATATTTGGGACTGAGCTTTAATTAATAAAAATTGGTTAACAGCTTCATATATACCTGGAGTTTTAAACATTGAAGCAGATAAGGAGTCCAGAGAAAAGGAATCCAGAACTAAATGGATGCTCAATAAATCAGATTTTAAATATTTGGTTAAAGAAATAGGTTTTACACCTAGCATAGATATCATAGATATTTTTTTTAATGAATTTGACTCATATAAGGCAGATCCAGAGTCTATAACTTTAAATGCTTTCATATTAGACTAGAGACAAAAAACTTTTATGCTTTTCCGCCATATTCCGCATAGCAAAGGTGTTGCAAAAACTGTGGAAGGACCAAGCTGTAGGAATTATTGTCGTCTCAGATTGGCCAAATCAAACCTGGTATTTTCAATATAAAAGTATGATAATTAATGAAATGACTCTTTCTCCCAGATTAAACCCCCAAAACAAGTGACAGATAAATTAAATAAAACAGGGTTAAATAAATTGAATGACCGTTAAATTAAATAAATGATGGTTAAAGTAAATAAATGAGATTGAAATTAAATAAAACACGGTTAAATAAATTGAATGACCGTTAAATTAAATAAATGATGGTTAAAGTAAATAAATGAGATTGAAATTAAATAAATCATGGTTAAATTAATTAAATGAGGGTTAAATATAATAAATGATGGTTAAACTAAACAAATGACAGTGAAATTAAATAAACTATGGTTAAATTAAATAAATCATGGTTAAATTAATTGAATGAGGGTTAAATTGAATAAATGATGGTTAAAGTAAATAAATGACAGTTAAATTAAATAAATGACGGTTAAATTGATGAAATGACAGTTAAACTAAATAAATGACAGTTAAACTAAATAAATGACAGTTAAATCATACAAATGACAGAAAAATTAAATAAAACACGGTTAAATAAATTGAATGACCGTTAAATTGAATAAATGACGATTAAATTAAGTAAATGATAGTTAAATTGAATAAATGACAGTTAAACTAAATAAATGACAGTTAAATCATACAAATGACAGATAAATTAAATAAAACACGGTTAAATAAATTGAATGACGGTTAAATTAAATAAATGACGATTAAATTAAATAAATGATAGTTAAATTGAATAAATGACCGTTAAATTAAATAAATCATGGTTAAATTAATTGAATGACGGTTAAATTGAATAAATAATGGTTAAACTAAACAAATGACAGTGAAATTAAATAAACTATGGTTAAATTAAATAAATCATGGTTAAATTAATTGAATGACGGTTAAATATAATAAATGATGGTTAAAGTAAATAAATGACCGTTAAATTGAATAAATGACGGTTAATTTAAATGAATGACCGTTAAATCATGGAAATAACCGTTAAATTAAATAAATCATAGTTTAATTAATTAAATGACTGTTAAATTGAATAAATGATGGTTAAAGTAAACAAATGACAGTTAAATTAAATAAATGACGGTTAAGTAAATTGAATGACGGTTAAATTAAATAAATGACGATTAAATTAAATAAATGATAGTTAAATTGAATAAATGACCGTTAAATTAAATAAATCATGGTTAAATTAATTGAATGACGGTTAAATTGAATAAATGATGGTTAAACTAAACAAATGACAGTGAAATTAAATAAATCATGGTTAAATTAA
>JAUELD010019083.1:4366-14637 GCA_031471615.1 Aglantha digitale
TATTGTTAAAGGAAAGCTAACACTCGCAGATAGTACAAGAATAACATGGTCGTGGGTTCAAATCCCGCCTGGTTCGAGTGTAAGCTTCCCTTCAACATTATTATCCCTGTTCTTAACCACGTTGGGACTGAATACTGCTCTAGGCGCTCAGTAACCTGTGTTCATTAAAAATCTATACCTCCAGCCTCTCAATAAAAATGTTCGTTTATTTACATTTGGTCACTGAAGTATTTATTTTGATTTAGCATCGGAATAAGGTTAATATAATTTTCTTTTATATTTATTACAAAATATTGTTAGCTGAAAAATGTTGTATAAATATATAAATAAATGACGTGGCTACAACCAAGTAGGTAAATCTTTCTCGTGACCATCAAAAAATAGCATATATTAGTACAAAAGACGGTGGTAATTTAAGAGAAAAACAACAAAAATAGAGAAGGGTTAGGGATAGGGTTAGGTTTTGGTGTTGTTTTGTTTGCTTTCATTGTTTTATCCTGATGGACACAAATAGTGACTTTTACAATCTCCTAATCTAATCTATCTAATCAACCGCATGGTGTACGTGATAGCTCAAAAAATACGACAAGGTAGGAGTTCACGTTTTGTTCTTCTAACTATCAAAACGTGCTTTATAGAAGAGAAATATTTGCAGTTCTGTTATAATAATAATTATAATTAAAAATGGATTTCTTAATCATGGGAGAAATTGGCAAAATGACAAAATTAAACTTGTGAAGGATTTGAAAAGTCATGTCGATGAGTTAAAATAGAAAGACTATCACGAGTTGAAAAATATTGTGAAGGGAAGAGACTTGGAAAGCTTGAAAAAAACGAGATAGCAACGGGTAATACAGCCTGATACGTCAGAATAAATTGAAGTATCTTGAATTCCGGATATCTTGACAAATAACCTCGGAGAAAAAGTTATTGAACTGCGTAGCCTTAAATGATATGAAAGTTAGTGAAATTGAAGCATGAATAATAGTTCGTTTTGTGAATAGGAAGAATGTCGAATGTTGAAATCAAATCGAAAGCGGATCTGGAGAGTATTGGATTCCCAAAAGAGTACCATTATCAATGAAATGTTTGTTTTATGGTTGAATGGTTGATAGCTGACCAGATTTCTATTTCGATAACCTCGTGTCTCTGGTTCCTGAAGATTTTTATGTTTCATATCACTAAAGGATTGTAATATTATTGCTAGCAAGTATGATAAACATATTGGTATATTTATTGACGAATATTTAAACTGGGGAAATCATATTGATTATACTTTTAATAAACTCTCTCAGTGCGTTGGTATTATTTTAAAATAAATTATGCGTTTTAAAAAGAAATTGGTCTATTACAGTCATCAGCTTTTTAACAAAATAAACGAACAAGCCGCCATACAGGATAACTTCATCGTTCTATTATGGTTTTGAAGTCAATGAACTATTTAATAGTTTGCTATTTTAACCGACCCAACACTATGCGATAAATTGCAGGGGTATATTAGTTACAACAGTTTTCCCTGATTGAACTTTATTCATGTATTTAAATAGTACATAATAAAACTCGTAATACTATAAATTTTGTCCAAAATTTTATCAGTACTTGCTGTCAACCTTTACCTCACAGAATGTACGTTAAATAAAATTAGTATATTGTTAAAGTAATCATTTTGAATTCAAATTACTGAGTTTTTGCTAAAGAAGAATATAAATTTCTATGGAACTCACTAAGTTAATGATGTTTTAAGGCAGCTACAAATCCTGTCCATAGTAACTTCCAATCGCAATTAGTTATATGCTTTGAATCAGGCCCTACCTCGAACAATTTGCGAATAGTTGAGTTACTTACTCTGAGCTGAGGATGTGATGGGAAGAGTATTAACAAGTGAAAAAAATATTTTAACCGACTGTCCAAACTTTATTCAAAATTATTAACCTGATACTATTATCGTGGAAATAATACTTCGGAAACAAATTAGAGTAAATAAAACTACCTCTCTCTCTCTGCACTTAATTCAATGCTGGTTCAATAATTCAATGTTGGTGAACGATCAGAGAAATTAACTTTGTATAATAACATTGACGTAGGATGAAGGTGGAGATGGAAAATTCTCATGTATTATTTCCATGACAGTAGATATTGTAATAGAAAAATATTTACACACATATATAAAAATATAAAAAGTAATTAGTAATGGATAAAATGAATTGGTTAGTTAAGGTTGCGCAACCAAATTGATTACAACAAAAAAGGAGCAATGACAACAAAGGTAAAGTTTTAAATGAAACATTATAAAACTTTAAGATGCCACTCGAGCGTAGAAAAAGTCTGTCTTCTGTAAAAAATTCTAAAGTAAAGTATTTTGAAAAATAAAAAAACGACAAAATATTAAGTAACCCCGGGGGTAAATCATGATACAACTTGAAACACGTGACAACATAAAAGCAACATCACATCAACTTGACATAAACAAAGCAAACTTCACCAACATATGAATGAATGAATGCATAACACAGATTTACTATAAATTACATCTTCAGCGTGAGTAGAATTACGTTTCCATGGCATTATTTTGTTCCCCCATTTCAACAGCTGGCGACCAACTCTCAGCTTTAATAGTACCATCTTTACTCGTGGTCTTCTTTTTAACGTCTTAAATTAAATTAAAACATTATTCGACATGCAATCAACATGAGTATGAATAATGGCGGAAAAAAGCGATTTCACAAAACGTCTAGTATTTCTGTTCTTCGCATTTTTTTTATTAAAGGTAATATTATTTCTGTTAAACTGACGACTAGGGTTTAGAGGTTACGACGTCACTTTGTTTGTGACAAAAATATTATTTCTACGCAATTTCATAAATTAAATATATGAGCATCAGTAGTATCACTTTGAGTAGTTACTAATGGGGTAAATACTATGCGGACCAAGTATTAAAAAGACCAATCAACAAGAAAAAGACCAAAAAGACACAATTAAGAATACAGCTAAGAAAGAGTTTAACAAACTGACAAGAGAAAAACTAGAGTGGAAACAACTTTGATCAAAGGAGGGTTTATCTAACAATTATCATACCTGTGTTTTTGTCGCGAAAGGCGACCATCATAGCAAACAATAAACAAAGAAAGCAAGCCAAACCAAGGACCACTGAAACAATGATAAGAATGAGAATCACATTATTTCTATCTTCTCGTAGTTTTGAATTCTCTTCCATCATTTTATCATTGTGATAGTAACGTAATTTCGGTACACATTGGTGGTTTTTTACACCGTTACATTGTTTAGTTGCAAAAAAAACGTTATCCGGGCAGCTATTAAAATCCGTGTTCATTCGGATGATTTTTCCAAGTGAGATCGATTCCACCATTTTGATTTCCTAATAATTAGAGATATAAACATGTTGGCACTCTTACAGTAATAAATTTACATAACAACAAGTTTGCATAACAACAAGCTTGCATAACAACAAACTTGCATAACAACAAGCTTGCATAACAACAAGCTTGCATAACAAAAAGTTTGCATAAACAACAAGCTTATATAACAACAAGCTTGCATAACAAAAAGTTTGCATAACAACAAGTTTACATAACAACAAGCTTGCATAACAACAAGTTTGCATAACAAAAAGTTTGCATAACAACAAGTTTGTATAACAACAAGCTGCATTACGATAAGTTTGCATAACAAAAAGTTAGCATAACAACAAGTTTGTATAACAAAAAAGTTTGCATAACAACAAGTTTGCATAACAAAAAGTTTGCATAACAACAAGTTTGTATAACAACAAGCTGCATTACGATAAGTTTGCATAACAACAAGTTTGCATAACAAAAAGTTTGCATAACAAAAAGTTTGCATAACAAAAAGTTTGCATAACAACAAGTTTACATAACAACAAGCTTGCATAACAACAAGTTTGCATAACAACAAGTTTGTATAACAACAAGCTGCATTACGATAAGTTTGCATAACAAAAAGTTTGCATAACAACAAGTTTGCATAACAACAATTTTGCATAACAACAATTTTGCATAACAACAAGTTTGCATAACAACAAGCTTGCATAACAACAAGTTTGCATAAAAAAAAGTTTGTATAACAACAAGCTTGCATAACAACAAGTTTGCATAACAACAAGCTTGCATAACAACAAGCTGCATTACGATAAGTTTGCAAACATATGCTGTCTGTTTCTATCAGAACATTGTGTTTTTATAAATTCTTTCTATGAAACTCAAATTAGATAAGTATAAGCAACAAGATATAACTAAATCAATCAAAGTGAATTGTTTTACCTCTTTTGTTAAATTAGCCTGGTACCAAAACCTATCACCATCTCTTAGCCTTGTGAATTGTTCAACAACTATTTTATGAAACGTTTCACCTAACTCCGATCCAGTCACGTGATCTTCTGCTAGTCCTCCCACCCAAAGGTCAATATTTTCCAATTTCCCATAAACTTCAGCCAAAGTAATTGCTAATTCCTTATTAGTGGTTATTTGATCGAAGTTTGTATAAGCTAATAAATGGTTAAACAGTTTATTTTTATGAAATACAAACATGAAGAGACCATAAAAACATTAAAGTAAAGTAAAGCACGAAACTTAATCATTCTTACCTTTCAAACCAAGCTTCCTACGTACGGTATTAAAATCGGGTATTCCGTGATCACGTCCGCGCTGAATATTCATAGATGCTAAATCAAAGCCAGAAGATTTACCGGGAATCGCAGCACTCGTCGGAAATAAAGCATTTCTCATTTCATCTACCATTAGTAAATCAACTTCTTGCGCTGCATAGCCAACTATTCCACGTAATATAGGTTCCATGCCTCCGTTTTCAACTAAATTAGGCTTAAAGTAAGCATCTCTTAACAGAGTATGACCCTCAGAATAACTCTCGCCATTTTCTTTTAAACGGTATAAATGCGAGTTAACTTGACTATGACCAAATCTAGTATATAAATAAAACCTAGTATTAACAATGGCTTTTAATTTTCATTTACCACTACACGAACATGACGGCTGGAATAAAAAACACCATTCAGGTCTTTTTTTAACTTTTACTCATTCTACTTTTAAACCCACAAGTAAATATTACATGGAAGTAAACAAGAGGTCAGCAGAAGATCTTGGTTCATATTAGTTCATATTAGGTTCATATTAGTTCATATTAGGTTCATATTGGTTCATATCAGCTTCATAGTGGGTCTACATTACAAGTAAATAATTGAAGAACGTCGAAAAAATGACAATATAAGTGATATCTGTTTTACTTCTCTACTATCTTTTTCTTTCATAACAACATTTAATGGCATGAATATTTCACAGAATGAGATAAAAACACATTGATTGGCTCATGCTATGTTACGTGTATGAAATTGTAGAATGGGCGTAAACATCTAGCAAACCGAGGTCTTCTTCATGGCGACCTAGCGTTACTTGTTTCACTAAACTTACATTAATTAGATTAATAATTCCTTTATGAATACCAAAATGAAAAAATTAGTCTCTAACCAGCATCTAATTAATCTACTTAAATACCCTTTCTATAAGGACAATGTACGCATGCATAGTATTGTGTTGTCACTCAATCAAAGATTGATATCACAGCTTATTATAATTTTTGCGAATCACTCTACCAGACAAACTACTGCAACCACAACCTACCAGACGGAATTATTAAATATAAAAACTAAGTTAGATTAGGATTATTATGCTTAACTAGAAATACTTTAATACTCATGCTTTAATTTCAGAAGATTCCTTTTACATGGATGCCACATATATCAAACTCAAACATGTTTAACACTAGTTACTGCTAAGTTAGCATTAACAAAAAACAATTTTAAGTATAAATAAAAATTCCAACAGATGGGTAATTTACCTGAATGCCGCAGTTGAAAACTCTGTGGAAATACCAACGTTGATGTGTTGTTTGTAGCCGGAATATCTAGGTAAATTAATACCAAGGATCGCTGGCAGATACTCGTTGTACGTAATAGACTGCACTTCAGATATCAATAGACGTCGTGCTTTTTGAAATAATACTTCGTCTGTAGCCTGAAATAAATCGTTAAGTTGTATATGAGAAATATGCAGAGATCAATCAACAAACTAAATGACAGTATAGTTCATCTGGTTTGGTGCATATAATAGTACAAAAGTGTCATCTCTTACTTTTGGGTATTTAATATGGTATTGATGAGCCAGTCTATTATGCTCCCTCACAAGTAGGGTGTGCAGTACTGTTAAGCCAGGTTGCACATTAGCACGCACATCTCCAGCCAAATATAACTCTTCAGTAGGTCTTTGCACTGGATTCTCGTTTTTTAAATATGGTTTGTTTTTCTATAAAGACAATGAATAATAAATGAATAAGTACTTTATGTGTCAAATAATTTCAATCATCTACCATAAAGTTAATTTATTAAAAGTTATACCGGTAGTAGGAGTGCAGGCCCTAATTTCATTCTTCCATATTGATATTGGCGTAAATGATTGCACCGCTCAATACTTGAGCCATACACCATGTTAGCATCAAGGTAGGCTGTAATACCATTGACTTGTTCACGTGGCACTTTACCAGGGTAAAACCCAGAACATCTGTTATATGAAGATCTAACAAATGGGATATTTTCTTTCCCTGTACTGAATGGATCAAAATGTGTGTCACCCTAGTAAAAAAAAAACAATATTAGTTTATACAGAAAATACATGTTTTTAAGAAAAACAAAAAATTAATATAAGAAGTGTATATAGTTGTAAATGTAATAAAATTGCACATTTCTATTAATTATGTTAATTACATTTAATTACAGTTAATCAGTAACATTTTCTCATCGTAGCTTTACATTAATAAAAAGATACAAGCATAAACTGCACTCACCTTTGGTATAGTTATTGGCATCCACACATGATTTAGATAGTACTGATGCTCGAAACGAGGGAGTGGACTGGTATGGTCGATATCATGAGCCATGAGCTGACAAAAAAAATATAACACTATAAACATGACAGTAGAAAACTTTTGAAGAATTAAATCATACATTCTTTGCTATAATTTTTAAGGAAATATATATGACTTACTTGACCAAAGTGCATCGTCAAATCGCTTAAATTCCTTTTGCTGAAGACATCATTAATCTAAAAGTAAGAGTTGACATCCTTCAAAATTGTTGTTGACCAAAAGGAGTGTAAACAACACTGTATAATGATAAGCTTAAACACCAGAAAAATACTAATTTAAAAAAAAAAGAAAAATCTAGAAATTGAAAACTAAAAGTTTGTGATTATATGTTTGTTTAAATTGAATGAAAAACTTTATGGATATAAGATTCGCCAGGAAGCGAGAAATAGTTTGTCAATAGATTTGTTCACTTTATATGGAAAATATATTCGTAGCAACCAAGAAAAAATATTTCAACTTGATCGACAGTCTAATTACAATTTTCAATACTAACTAAGCAAAATTGTCTCAATTTCTCAATTGGGGCAAGAGTTAAAGGGGAAAAACATTAGAAGACCCTGGATTGTAAACAAACATGATATAAACAGATTAGGATACCTGCATCATCAGCTTATTACTAATGAATCTTGCTGATGGTCTATTAGAGCCAATGCCACTCAATTCTTTTGGATAAGGACATCGTTTTGCGTGCTTTTGTTGCCATGAACACGCCCCAGCTGGCTGAGAGGTATTGTCTATGTATCCATGGCCACTTAATCGAAGCAAGTTTTCACTTACTGCTCCCCAATTAATGTGCTCAATATTATTTGATACTGAATCCAATCTCCTATTAGTAGACAATAATATTATACAACAAGAAAACAGCTATTAAGAAAGTGCAGTAAGATGTAGGATAAGAAAAGCATGATAATTTTCAAAATATTATTTGTACCTAAAAGTTGTTGATCTTCTGTTCTGTCCTGGAACAACTTGTCTACCATGGGCACAAGGTAAATACATATTAGGGGATACACGGAAATCTAGTGTCACTATCCCTGACTGAGTAGAAGTATTATGTAAGGATTTAGGAGTTTCTTCAACACTATATGAAAACTTTTGCATACCAATATCAAATAACGTCATAGTCATAGGATCATAGCTGACAGTCTTTTTATCTTTATTTATTTTTACAGTTCCGATATTTGGCTGAAGTGAAATATAAACAATGATTTAAACAAGGAAAAATAACAGTAATAATTATTTTTTAATTTTTGTAAATAAAGTTGATTTATGAACAACCATGCTTGAAAGTGGAAGTTATAATTTAAAAGATGGGCCTTAAAAACTAAATATTTTGATTTAAAAAAAACTAAACAGCAATGTTATGCTGTGTTAAAATAAAACCAGCAATTTAGTCACAATTTATTATTATCATACCTGAGTTAAAATTTCTTTTATGTTGAGTTGTGGACACTTTGGTATCTTTGATATGGTTTCATTAATACTACAATATAACAATTAAAACAACATTTTAACTTACAGAAGAAACAGACTGAATTTTTGTATTATGCAAATAAAAAATGAGCCTCAAATAAAACTCAAGAACGAAAATTCATTGTTTTCATCGTGAACACAATTTGTATTATAAGCTTGATAAATTGTTACTTAGAAATGGTTGTCAATAAAAAAAAAGTCAAGCAAATCTCTAAATCAGGGAGTTTTAATGTCTGGTTGTTTTTAATTCTTACCTATCATGTTTGACAACTAGCAGTTTCTGATTTACTTGTACATTCTCAACTACAGTTTTCTGCTTCCATACGGGCCAGTATACTTCAACTGTTATTGTATTTTCTTCTGGACCGAGGCCAAAGTGGCCAGCTATCTCACTTTGACCATTAAAATGACTCTTACTTCCGACATGTATCGTCTATTGAAAATATACAACATTCTAATTTATTGATTTTCTTACATATATTTTTTATTTGATAGGACTATAAAGGCTGTAAGTCCAGAAGGAAAAGACTGTAAAACGGTGTGTGATATCTTTGTTAGAAATGTAAATGGAATTTTCATCATTATAAACCTTTAAATAAAAAGGTTTACCTGTTTTTCCCCATTAGAGGAGATGACAGTTATAACTGCTCCATAACTATCACATAGTTTCTTAACATCATTTTGACATCTAAACAACAAGGCGAAAATACTATTATCAATCATAGAGTTAAAACACAGTAAAACTAAATGAGGTATTGAAACAATAAAAAAACACAGTTCAAACTATCCAAATAAAAATTAACTTTGAGTACAATCTGAAGCACTTAATCACTTTATAACATGTACAAAAATAGTTTTAAATCTATAATTAAAACTCACTTGTGTTTTGCAGTAACCCTGATCCAATTATTTTGAAGGCTTCCTTTTACATTTTTGTAAAGTAATGGTGGACCCACGTTAGAAGTAATCACTATATCTTCATCACCATCGTTATCATAATCAAATACCAATAATCCTCGCCCTAGACCTTCAAAATCAATTCCACTTTCTAATGCCACATCCTTCATTTGACTATTCAAGCCAGTATTTTTAAATAATTGTGAATTCTTTTTTCCATAATAATCATCTAAAGTTGTTCCTGATGAATCAAAGCCATTAGTGACAGCTAAATCTAACCTCCCATCGTTGTTATAATCAAGAAAAGCAGCTCCCCATCCCCAATAGCTGTTATTAACTCCGAGCTAAAAATAAGAAACAAATATAGAATTATATACTGCAATATAAGAAATTAATAATATAGAATTATGAATCGTTATGTACCTGAACAGCATTATTAAAAAAACTAGATCCATTCTTATTTAGATATAATGCATTTCCAACATTCCCAAAAGCACAAGTGAAAACTTTGCATGTTTCTTCGGTCCAATAAACAGCTGACATAAATATATCCATGAAACCATCTTTGTTCAAATCACCAACGGCAACACCCATTGAATCCTTGAAACAAAAAGAATTCAAATTCAAATTAACAAAATAATTTTACAATTCCAAATTAGATAAACTTTGTTGTTAGCTTAGTATTATATAATATAATCTATCAGCTCTTCTTAGACATTTGGAAATATCAGATATCACATATATATATCAGATATACTAAGTAGGTAATCAGAAATAAAAATTCACTTTTATTGCTGGAAATATGTTAGTTTCATGCGTAAGCAATCTTCAGCCAACTTTTACAATGTAAAAAGTTGTTTAAATAAATTTACAATGCAAGGGGATCTTTAAGCAGTTCAATAGAATGACGTCAATTCTTCGATTTATGA
>JAUELD010019303.1:0-13064 GCA_031471615.1 Aglantha digitale
TGTCTGCCATTATATACTTTATGTAAGTTTTCGTCAGCTAGTAACTTCTTTTTGTTATCAGTCGTTTTTACAAAATTCAACCATGCACGTCGTTTTTACCAATTATCAATATATATCGGAGTAATTTAATATTTCATACAAAATATATTCTTCAGCCCTCTAGAGTCACCAATACTAGTCAAATATTGACAACATCGTTTCAAAGTGCGTTTTCCGATCACGTAAGCACAAATATCCAAAAATATTTACAATAAAGTTAAATGATTTTCATGTTAAACATTCTAGATATGTAAAACACGTAGGAGATTTGATTGATCAGTTTTTGAATTGGGATTACCACATCGATTATTTATGTAAAAAATTATATCCATCTGTTGGTAATATTTCTAACTAAGATATTACGTTCCCGTTAGATGTTGTTTATCTGTCTATTATTCATTGTTTTGTTCATACTTTTTCATACTTGCGTTATGGTTGTTTAGTTTGGCAATTCTTTAGTAAGGAATATTTGGAAAGACTCTTAGTCCTGCAAAGAAAATGCATTCGATCTTTCGCATTTGCTGAAAAAGAAGATTGCACCACTCCATTATTTTTGTTGATTGGTATTTTAAAAGTTCCCGATGTTTTTAAATTAGAAGTATTTAAATTCTTTCACTCTTTTTTCAATAAAACTTGCCATAATGATGTTAGAGTATTATTTACAGTTTTTCTGTTTTCTGATGATTATAACGAACATTTATTACGTAATCCTCTCAAACTTCGTCTCAGATAAAAAAAGTTTTAGATAATCTAACAGTGCCCAAAACTGAAAAGTTATTTGTTAACATTTGCGAGCTAAACAGATTTTATTTTTTATTTTTTAAATTTTGATTAGTTTTTTCTACCTCATCTATTTTGACTGTCTCTATTTCATTATTATTGCGTTTATAATGTGAGTATTAAAAAAGTGTTAACAACGGGCCTTCAATTTAGTAATGGTTCTCTTAACGGGTATCCAAGTTACTTATTTTGGTGTTCTCCAACAAGACCAAAACTTAAATCGATTTATGTAATTATCAACAATTGTATTAATTTTTTGTTGCTGTTAGTTCGTTAATATATTATTTATTCATTATTCATTCAAAATGCCTAATCAGATTAAGACTGAGACAATTTTTTTACTCTCTTGCACTTTCGCTTTATTACCAAAATTGATCGCGATATTGGTGTTTTGGTGTCTTGGTGTTTTCAAAGTGACTTGTGCTGTCTCATTATAAATACTTCATTTCTTTTTGCATTTTCAGTTAAACTTTCACAGATTTTAGTGGTCAACATTCTTTGCCTTGACCTTCAAAAAAGTAAATTTGGACTCATTTTAAAGAGAAAGCCTAATATTGATTTTTTGAACCTTTTAAAGTTTAATAAAAACTTGGTCTATTTGGTTAAAATGGTAGATTTTGATCAAAAATTTGCATTTTTGTACAGCTGAATGAACAATAAATAAAAAAAGAAGAAATTTGGTATTTCTAAGTGGGTTGCCAGCTTTTAATTCAACATAACTTCTTTTGTTCTCAACCGGTTGTATTGAAATATTTAGATTATTTTAAAAAATGTCAGAGTGTTATATTTTTTGGGAAAAGGGCAAATTAGGCTAAAAATACTAGTTTTTGCAATTTTTCATCTAAATTACAATTACTTGAAAGATCTTCCAAACGTCTATAAATCAATTTTTTGCCAATGATTTTCCAAATAAATAATAACACAAATATTCAACAAAAATACAATTATATAGTATATATATTTATATAGTGAGCTGTATTAGTGGAGCGATACAGAAACAAAATACAAAAGTTGAACCAACTAAAACATATGTTTAAAAAAACATTTACATGTATGTATATACTGTATACTCCGGCTACGTTATTTAAAAACTTCTACTGTGCAAGGAATTCAATGGAACTGTTCTGTTCCATTTCATTTTTATAAATTTTTATGATATACCTAACTCTTTAGCATATACATATATGATATATTTATGATAAATTTTGACCACACCAAGTGTGTTCATCAAATTTCTGAAACGCTCTGCAAGGATTTCAAGAAATTCAAATTAATGTAAGAATTTTAAATTAATTGATTAAAATTAGCGATGGATATTTTCGTTTAATATTTAATGTCCTACATTATATATTTAGCAAGGTAAAGTAAATTCATATTTTTGCTTTCAGCCAAATGTAATCTCAAAGTTTCCAATGTATTATCAAGAAACTTTCTTGATTTGGAAGAACTTTATGGTAGCTATAATAAAAGAAATAATGATTAGTAATCAAGTACTTTATTTCAAGAAGATGGCGGAAAATTTTTTTTTATATTCTTCCAACTCTTTATTTAACCGCTTGGTAAACAACATAAATACAAAAAAAAAATAAATACATTATAATCCTGCAATTTTTGTATATATTTTTAACATTTTGTTAGCTTTAGTTAAGTTTAGTTAACAGCTAAACAAAGCAACAACTGGTCTTTATAGTCCTTTATGATGCTAACCCTTTAGAGACTACTCACCACTTCTTTTTTTCAATGTAGTTTTGTGGTTTTAACTTGCTCGCTATATTTCATATTTTTTGAAATACTAATCCGCCCAATGTTCCAAGGATTTAATTAAATGGTATTAATATTCCGAGGCTAATTCAACAAAGATGACGACCTATTTGCATGTTTATGTGTGTTAAAGGAGTTTCTGTGGTTACCATATAGTTTTGTTTCTGCAAATGTTGTTTCTTACAGTCCATTATATCCTTGTAGGATATTAAATGATATAGTTACTTCGTGAATTATAACAGATGAAAGCCAATTGTTGTTCTTGTTTCTTGGACGGTATGTTTTTTATACAATTGCAAGTTTTGAGTTGTTATACTATTTTTGTTGAATATTTGTGTTATTATTTATTTGGAAAATCATTGCCAAAAAATTGATTTATAGACGTTTGGAAGATCTTTCAAGTAATTTGTAATTTAGATGAAAAATTGCAAAAACTAGTATTTTTAGCCCAACTTGCTCTTTCCCCAAAAAACATAACACTCTGACATTTTTTTGAATTTGCAAAGTAAAATAATCTAAAAATTTCAATACAACCGGTTGAGAACATAAGAAGTTATGTTGAATTAAAAGTTGGCAACCCACTTAGAAAAACCAAATTTCTTCTTTTTTTATTTATTGTTCATTCAGCTGTACAAAAATGCGAATATTCGGTCAAAAGCTACCATTTTAACAAGGTAGACCAAGTTTTTATTAAACTTTAAAAGGTTCAAAATATCAATACTAGGTTTTCTCTTTAAAATGAGTCCAAAGTACTTACAAATTATTGATTATGTTCCTCGAAGTTGGAAATATTCTGTTTTGGTTGGCTAGCAACAACGACCTGTGTTACCAAAAAACAGAATAATTACTGTCAATAAACTTACATTTAAAGAGATTAACAAAATATCTATACTCACAAATACATCTATATCAACGTCTATGAAATATTTTGATAAAAAGTTTGATAATTTACACTGGAATAATATTTTTCTTACACCGCACCACGTCTTTGCACGATAAATACTTGGTTAAAAAGATGATATCAATACATATTTTTTAAATAAAGCTTTGTTTTTAAATAACAGATTATTTAAATGTGGTCTAGTTAAATGATTTTACATTACGAAACGTAATCAAGGAAGATTCAAATAGAAGGAACAGCAACGACTTTTTTCTTTTATTCTATGGCGTGTCGAAAGTACTCCTCTCATTCTCATATGTAGTTAGTGATTATAAAAGAATTTACAGCTTATATCATTTAATGTAAAATCATATGTAAAGAATGTGTGTAAAGAATGTATTTTGACACAATAGAACTTTACGAATATATCTTTGAAATGTAAAAAAAAATCGACGAAACTATGGAATTTTAGCTTATTTTTCGGTAGGGTAGCCTTCGTCTCTTCATGTAAAGTCTTCATGTTCGTTTAGTTAAGATACTTAAGAACACACTACTGCGAAGAGATTAAAAACACATGAATAGTTTGTCTAGAAACCACATTTGAATATAAAGAAACTTAGTTGATTTTTCACAATATGAAGAACACACTGTTAAACAAAAGGTTTGACACAATTTTATTTAAATTGGAAATGTTTCTAAATTAAGTGTGTACTGAAATTTAGTTTACTCAGTTATAGATTTAACCATTTTAATTGGTCGGTTATTCTTAAAAATTTATTTGTAATTATTACTTTTGCATAAGTTTATGGTTATGATTTAAGGTTCTGGTCACACTCTGGTTTAAAGTAATTAAGCAAATAAATGGAATCATTGAATTTAACAAAAGTCGATGTGATTCCTTCTATCTATATATTTCTTGTTGTAATAGAGTAAGTAATACTCAAAATTATATGTTTTTTGAGTGTGTAAAAGGTTACATCTGTGTGGTCCGATTTAAGAATAAGACTTTCGTTCAAAATTCCGATCTATCATAATTTCCGATCGTTTAATAAATTATGTTTATAAATGAAGAGAAAAGTTTTTTTTATAAACTGAACTATGGAAAAAGAGATTCTTGTAATTAAAGAAATAGAATAAAGCATTGTGAATTGAATGAATTGAATCTTCTCAAATTATCAAATTATCGTAACAAATGAAAACTTTTGAGCGGCATAAATTAGGGTTTTGGGTTGGATTGGGTGTAATTTTTATAGTTTTTTTTTATATACAAATAACATGTTTACAATAAACATGTCATTGTAACTTGTATTAAATGAAAAAAAAAAATTACAAAAAAAAAACATTGTTCCAGGAGCACCTCGAAGCGTAACTTCTTCGGTAATATATTTTGATATTTGTTATTAACAGAAATCTATTTAACAGATATACCAAATTCGACCACAAACTGTTTGAATACCTCCTGAGTCAAGTATTGCTTTGTTGAAAGTTTCTCCAAGGAATGATTGGATATAACAATTTTCAAGCTGTACACTAAATAATGTTATACTTGGTGTTTGTTTATCATCAGTTTTATTTTTGTCAGGACATTTTGCTGCCCAATGAAAAATAGACTTACAAAAGACTTAAGACTAATATACTCATCGTTGTCAACTGGATTCTTTTGCAGAGTTGCATTGTCACCTTTATATTCATTCACTACTTTAATATAAGCAGGGTTATTTCTATCATTATAATTTTATCCATAATTATTAAAGGTACCTTTGTAACTTATTAGCATAAATCCTGTAAAGCACATTCTTAAACATATAAATATGCTTGTTCAGTTACTTTAACTAATAAGGTACAAAATTAGATAATTGTTTTTTGACTAAACTCATTTTTGACTTACACGTGGAGACAAAACTTTTACAAAAATTCAAAAAAAAAATAAAAAATTCATTAAATATTTAAATGTAGGGTAAAAGATAAAATGTATTTAAAAATGTTTTGACAAAAGGCGTGGCTCTAGGTGTGATATTTTAAAATATTCAAAATATTAAAAGTCGTGAAATTTGTGATTCCTATTACAGCCGAAAAGTGGTGGAATCCGAAATAAATTAGGTGAAAACATCGTTAAACGACTGAAAAAATCAGTTAGTAGCTAATATGCTCCCTAACAATTTCATTATAAATCAAAGATATTGCATTTTTATATCCTTGTTGTTGTGGTTACTAATTTCGTGACGTAGTTGATGCAAAACTTTTTTTTTTTCTTTTCCGCAAGTAGAACAAGAAATAAAATAACTTTTAATATCGCATTTTAATATCCATACTTGTTGCCATGGTTACAAGTTGACGCACTTCTTGCAAAACTTTTTTTTTTCTTTTCCGCAAGTAGAACAGGAATTATAAAAAACATTTAACTTGACTGACTCTGAAAAATGTTCATTCTTAGATAGAAGGTTATTATTTTGAGATTCTTCTACTATCGACATGTTTTTACTGGATTACATGAACCAGAATATAGAGTCGATAAAGTATGCTCACGAAAAGCAAATGAGGATTTATTAACTAATGAATCTTGTTTTCCCTGACTTGATCCCTGTCTTCAAGAAGACCTTTTCTGGTGTACGCTCTGGATATAGTATTAGAAGAAGCTATAACTAAGTGCCGTAAGGAATATAGAATGTTGAATAAATAATTTGAACAGAAAATAATATGTATAGCAGCGCATGAAATAAAATCGTTTTAATATTTAATTTAAACACATAATTTTATTTCCCTTCATTCAAATATATATTACAATGATATGGTGATGGCAGCATATTGAAGACTTGATTTCAATTAAAGTTCCTTGTCTACTACTTTTAATTTTCTTTTTTACAAAACAGTATTTTATTTTTGGCATGATAACGTATCGGTTCATGTATTCGACAATATAATGGCTACTATATAAAAATCAGTAGTATGAAACATGTTTAATCTTTAAAATATAAATTCCTTGTAGCTATTTGCAAGTAAAATTCTTTTGCTTGAAAGGAATGATAAAAATCTAGAGGAAAATGCGTATATTCCTTTACTCGCCAGAATTTGTTTACATTTTTTTACATGTTTCTACAAATCTTAGCCTCGTTTTAACTTCGCTAGCAAAAGATTCAAAAATATTTCAACATATTCCATCGAACGTGTGCAAATTTTGCCGCAAATTTAAAAGTAAAAGCCGAGATCGAGAGTATGGTGTTACTTACTATTTCAATTAACTATTGTCCTTGTAGAATAATAAAGAGTAGAGAAAGTAGCTAATTAAATGCAGTAAGCACGTCTCTCTGAAGAATTTGACTATGCACAAATTATGTTTTTCAACCTAGCTTTAAAATGTAAAGTAGAATGATTCTTCTTTCTAAACCATGTGTTATTGTCTGTTAACTGTGATTGCATACATCAAGCACGTTTTTAAAAGAAAGACATACCTTGTAGAGCTTGTTTTTTAGAGCTTGTTTTGAATAAATTTAAATTAAAGTCACCCATTATAAAGCCAACACATTTTTCATTCATAAGTTTACTGTTTAAAGTCATAACCAATAATAATATAACTTCCATCAATGGAAGTACTTGGGTGCCGATATAAACACTCAAAAGAAAAGATTTGTTCAGTGAAGCCAATAATTTGTACATTTACAACAATTATCGTTCTATTTCTTTGCTTTCTGTTTTCAGTAAAATTTTGGAAAAATGCTTTTACACACGTTTATACAAATTTTTGGAAAATACAAACTTCTTTATAAGAGACAATTTGGGTTGAGAACAAAATTCAACTCAACAAATCACGCATTACTTACTTTGATTAAAACAACGAAAAGTTTAATTGATTCAGGAAATTTTGTAAGAAGTGTATTTTTAGATTTATAAAAAGCCTTCGACACTGTTGATTGTTACGTAATAAGAGGCGCAGCTAACGATTGGCTAAGAACTTTTTTGTGCAAACGAAAAAAATATACACATGTTTTAGGCCTAAATTCTCGTTTACGTGAAGTTAAATGTGGGATTCTTCAAGGTTCAAGGACCTTTACTTTTTTTATTATATATTAACGATCTCTTCACTGCATTTGAAAATATTACTGCTAATCATATTGCTGATGATACATGTTTAATGTACTCAAGTTGTAAGCTTTCTACTATTCAATCAGTTTTTAATTATAATCTTAAGCTACTTGATGATTGGTTAAGATGTAAAAAACTTTCTTTGAACGAATCATAAACCGAAATGGAGTTTTAGACAGAGAAGCAAAAATGCAGATATAATTTCTTTTTCTTTAAAACTAAACAAATTCTCTATGAAATCATCTAGGCGTTTTTATTGACGAAGAGCTGAATTGGAATTATCAAATAAATAAAGTCACACAAAAACAATCTCAATGCAACGGTATTATTGTTACTGGCATGGATATGGGGCAGATAATTCTAACAAATAATTCACCAGGTTGGTATATATTGATAAATGATCGCTATAAAAATAAAAAGATAACTCTTTGAAAATGTGTTAGATATAAACTGAAACATTATGCTTATTGCGAATAAATAACATCGTTCCTATCAAAATAATCAGAATATACTTAAATATATAAGTAATATTAGCTAGCAAGATAAATAAACTAGAAAACTGTTTCAAAGATGTCTTAAAGACCGCGAGACACATGAAACAAGATAAACAGAGAGGTGTGTCGAAATCCGTGCGCCAAAACACGTGTCCGAACACCTTTCCGAACATAACTAAGAAGTCAAACAGGGGTAGAGAAACCCACAACGCCATAAACAACCTAGCGGAAATGTCTTGCAACTGAAAACGTATGCAAACTAGAATAAACAGAAAACTACAGAAAGAACGCAAGCAACTGACTAGTAAAAACACTGTAAATAGCAACGTAAATGTGTTCTAAATAGCAGGTAATAAAGGATAAACAACTTACTAGAATATTGTTGCCGCTGTTACATATACAACCAACATAAAACCTACAATAGCTAAATTCAAATCGTCTAAACCTAATAAAAGGACGTTCCACTCTTACTAACAACAAACTTCTTGTTATGAAAACTGCTCTATCAAACTTAAAATACAAAATCTTATAAACACCCTCTTGATAATTACTTCAATAGCAAGAGTGCTAAATAATCATCTCAGAATGTATATTAAACATTATATACTTGTCAAACGGCAATTAAATTAGAAAAAATAGCGAACAGAAGTTGGACAAACAAGTTAAAGTTGTGTTCACACTAATGAATTAACAATATTTATGCATGACATCTTTAATTATATCTAAGTTTCGTTATTTCTAACCCTTAAAAAATCGTAGCTCTTTATATTATTCATTGTTTTATTCTCATCTCCTATATGTTTCTATTGTTTGGCAATTAACTTCAAAAAAGAATGTGGACAAGATTGTAAAGCTCCAAAAAAAAGTACATGCGTTTAATATCATTTTCAGACTTTCAAGGCAGTTCTAATCCCCTTTTTATTCTTTATAATATTTTAAAATTTAATGACGCACTCACAATAATTGTATTAAATTAATTGACAAGTTCTATTTATAAATGCTACCACCAGTTTTAAACTTCCAGACAGACACGTTCAAAATACCTTTTATGTATTACTAAATTCAATACTATTCATTTCGGTAAAAATTCAGTTAAATGCAAGGAGCGTCTTTATGGAATATTCTCTTCTCTCAAATTGTTAATAGAAAAGTTTTGTCAAACAAAAAAGTTTCTTAAATTGTTTTTTTATCAGAAATTATTCTCCTGTCTACAACTAACGACGAAGGTTTACTACTAGCAGGTTTCAGACTAACTAACTAATTAATACAGTTCCAAACCATTGTTATATTTTTAACATTCGTCTTAAAGTAGTTTTTGTAGTACTCTTGTTTAGAGTTTTGGATCAAATGGACAACCTCATTTCTAGCTTCCTCATAGTTTTTAAATTTAAGTATTTTTAACTCTACACTTTTACAATTATTTAATTTTTGAAAAAGAGGATTTCTATTAATTATTTTGTGTTTTATTTCAACCAAGATCCATATTTCAACCAAGATTTCTACTTAAAAGATTTTTCTTTTTCGTTTAAAGCCAATGCACCGTGCATGTTCATCAAGTGTTTATCAAAAATTTATCAAAAGCAAAGCTCTCAATCTAAAAGTGTTAAATCCAGATGGAATTCATCATTATTAAAGTTTTTAAAGTTTCTTTCAGAAACAGTTTCATTTTAGACATATTAAAATTGTCGAAAAAATCTTCGATATATAAAAACTTTATTGAATGGTCTTCAAATATGGTATTCAAAATTACCGGGAAGTGTTGCATAGTTAATTGAATTCATAAAAATATTATCTATCAACGTTTTTGAAATAGATGTTACTCTAGTCGGTTGTCAAATAAAAGGATAGAAAAAAAACACATTGTTTCATAGAACTCTGAATGCGCATTGTTTTTGTGTTGTTTTCATTAAAAATTTTGTGTAACAAAGGTGTAAGAAAAAAGCTATTAAATTCTGATATTGAAGAACGATAGATGTTACCACATAGAATGTGTTTTTGTTTTTTGAGAATTATTTCAATAAAAACTGACTCATAACAGGTATGTTTTGTCGAAGATAAATCAGAACGTTCCATATAAACTAATGAATTATGTATAAAAATACCAGACCCTCCATGAGTTGTAGTTGTTGGAGTGTAAAATAAATTGTAATTTTAAAAAGGGTTATGAACATACATTTTTTCTTAAAACACGATTTTTATGAAAGTTTTCAAGGCATATCTCACATGTAACTAGGCTTTTATTTCTGCATATCATTTTCTGCAATCTAAGCATCGACTGCTTTCATGAATAAATGTTATAAAAAGTTTAAGTAAAAAGAAAATAAACTAAAAAAATAAACCTTGGCTTGAGCTTAGCTAAACATTTAAAAAGTTAAATTGTTTTGATTAAGAAAATTATTAGGTAATATAAAAATATATACAGTATCTACAAGTCAAAATCAAAGCCAGGAAAATATTTACCGAGATTAGTAACATGCATAATTGTTATTTATCTTTTCGAACTTTGGCAATACCTTCGTATGTCCATACATATTCCACTATTTTCTCTCTTTTCAGTATACGGGAATGTAGAGGCGGATCTAGGGGTAGAAAATATAGTCTACTGAATACCCGTAAATTTAAGGGGAGAAAGACGATGTATAAAGAAATCACTTTCAGGGGCGTAGGAACGGCATGTCAAATATGTCGGTTGACATAGCAAAAATTACTTTAGAGAATTATATTCTATTTATAATTATATTCGTCAGCGAAAAAATCTTTTTAGAATTTCACGCAAAAATTCAATATTAATTCATACGAGAGTAATATTGCGAACCGTTATGAGTTTCCAACAAAATTACAATCGCGTAAACGTCTCCGCATGCCGTAATTATACGAAAATAATATTCTATATTAAATCTCATTTGTTTCCAATTTTAGTGTGTAAGGAAAAACAGGGGTAGCTCGGTTAATTTCGTCTTAATTTGAAAGTATATCAAGAGACTTTTTTTTGTTGTTGTAAACGACGGACTTGGTTAATTTTTCGAAATAATTGTAAAATCACATCGTGTTATTTCTTTTCGATTTCACATCGGCTAGTGCAACTGCTAGCAGCGGTGTGTTGTTGGAAAGAGTTTATGAAACTATAAAAATGAAACATAAAAAATAATATATTATTATATCAAGCTCAACTTCTCTTCTCAGGCTTCTCTTGTTCAATTCGAACGAAGTATGCGTGAGGAAGAGCTGGCAGAAACTCAAGATGATCGGATTTGTACAACCAACATGCATTCCAGAAGATATGAGGAATAGAGGCGGAGCATGGGTAATCATCAGGTGAGAAACCTTATTATTGAGTTAGCTCAGGATTGTTATAAATTATATTAATAAAAATTCTTATTTTATTCTCTTTTTAATCTTATTTAAAATTAAAACAACTGATTATAATATTATAGCTGTTTTAAAATATAAAAAGAAGCCATTTTCACATGAGTTACCTAATTTTAAAGGAAAGATACTACTTAAATTAAAGATTAATTTGAAAATAAAAAAATCAAGTCATAACTTTCTTTTCTAGGCTAATGGTTATGCTGAATTATAATGTGAAGTTATCAAATGTTGTATGCACAAATTATATTTTGATATATATTTTATTTAGATGTTTGTCTACAGGTTATGCCTTTATAGCTCTCTATCATTGGCATTATTCGGGAATAATCAAGCTGTTGCTATGTTCCGGATATTAACATGAAAATCAAGAGTTATGAGTGTCGGCATTTGCGTAGAGAAACCTATTTTGGCCATGAGAAACCCAAAGAAACATTCATCATTTACATGGGGAGACGATCAGTTATTGTGCAACGATATTAATACATACATTTTTAACTGAGATTGGTTTGGTTTTAAACGTTATTCCTCATGATCTGTATAAATTATGCGGATATTTTCCTGATATAAACAATGTTTGCTATATTCAGCGAAATACACCAATTCGAATTGCTGCAATATTTTTAACGAACGTGGCCATGAACGTTTTTCATGGTCTTTCAATAAAAATGACTCTTAGAAAACTTTTTGCCATAATATAAAGCTCTAGTTTTTGATATTAAATTGGTGTATTTTTAGCTGGCTTTTGGCTTGTACTGATTGTAAAAAAAACGGAAATGTTTCTTACAGAAGCTTTTTTCCCCTAAACCTTTACCGCCCAACTAATCGTTTAAGCAGAATAAGGTGCAGTGTTGAGACCCCTTTGGGTGTTTGTAGTCAAGTTTATTTCTTTCCTATTTTCTACCGCCCTTTTCCGTCATCTAAATGAAAATTTTGACACACTAAAATTTTGCGCTTCCTACGCCCCTGAACTTTATGTCAGAAAAAAGTTAAAACTTTTTCCCTTCTCCTTACAAAGCGCAATTTTGTCAACGAATCAATTTTTTTTTTTTGAAAACTGTTTACAGAATCAAAACTCATTATTTATTTTAATCTTTTTTGTCTTTCATGCTATTCCGTTCGTAACTCGAGTTAGCCTTAAATCCAAGGCTAACAATACCGTCAACGGAGCTTGTTAGATTCTTGTCAGGCGTAGTCAAAATCGAGGCAAAAAAAAATGAAAGGTGGTCAGATCAGATAATTGAATTCTTACACAAAACTTTCACGCTAATTTTTAACGCACAATTGATTTTGAATTCTACAAACATAGAATTTTACTTGGAGAAACTTTTTTACACAACGTGATACATGTCAAATGGGCGAAACATTTTTTTTTAAAAAGTAATAAATCACTATCTACTGTTAGTGTGAAGCAGTTACCTCGAGTCAATAAGTACAATAAGAAATAATGAAACAGCTTCTTTGTTAGCAGATTCTATCGTTGATTAAAAAGAAAAATTTAGTTACAGTGGACATTACTGAATCCTATCAATAAGAGATCTATATTCTTAAAGAGGTTTCCAAAGAAAATTCAAGTGACAGCTCTTTTGTAAGTTATTTTCTCTAATGATCTTTTTTTGACATCGAGGCCATAAAATATTTTGATATGTTATGGTATAACAAAC
>JAUELD010019414.1:0-14607 GCA_031471615.1 Aglantha digitale
ACTAAGAGCTCACCAAAACAGCGTAAAATCGGATCCACACAACTAATATATGCACCAACACAGCGTATAATCGGATCTACACAACTAATGTGTACACCAAAACAGCGTATAATCGGATCCGCACAACTAATGTGTACACCAAAACAGCGTATAATCAGATCCACACAACTAATGTGTGCACCAAAACAGCGTATAATCAGATCCACACAACTAATGTGTGCACCAAAACAGCGTATAATCAGATCCACACAACAAAAGAGCACACCAAAACAGCATATAATCAGATCCACACAACTAACGAGTAACCAAAACAGCGTATAAGCTGATCCACACAACTAATGAGTACACCAAAACAGCGCATAATCGGATCCACACAACTAAGGTAATTGACATAAAAGAAAAGAAAAGTGAAGAAAGGTATAAAAAGGAACAGAGAGATAAAAGAATGAAATAAATATATCTTTGATGACACAAGATTTTACAGAAAGTAAACAGACTTTGGATAAATCCTTCAATTCTGCAATTAAATATATCAAAGAGAAGCAAAAGCAAGGAGCAGATTATGAACGAATACACAAACATATTTTAACGACAAATATTAGTAATGTTACTTCGATGAAATTAAAAACAACATTGAAAGTTTGGTGGGAAACAATGTTATACGGGTACAAAAATAAAGGTATTTCATTACACATTATAGAAAAAGACGACACCATAACATCTCATATTCCTAAAAACTCTTGCACTCCTACTCATGCACCATGAGTAGATAAAAGAAGATATCTCTCTAGAAAAAATTCGGGAGGAAATAAATTAACTTATTGACTTTTTGTTAGAAAACCAAGATAAAAATTTAAATTTAAAAAATTCTTTTACAAAAATTCAAGAAAAAACTTTTTACTCGACAGGCGATATTAACGATATTTGTTTGCTACCAATAAATATAAAGAAACTAAAAGAGAATTAAACCATGATATTATCAAACATTGTTCCTTACGATAAAAAAAAAGTATCGATGTTACCAATTTTAGCACAATTAAAAATCCATTAATTGCAATAGAAAATGATATGCAAGCTAAATAAATTATGAAACAACTCTTATTCCACGATCAAAAGGTTCCAGAAACACAAAAAGATTGCTTTGGAGGAAAATCCTCAAGAAACTCGGTCAAAAGACCGGTATTAATATTTAATTAAGTCTGATATATATGATCAATACTCTGACTCTAATAATGTTTCTGATATAAGTCATGATCTAAGCAAAGACAATTTGACAGCTCTACTAATACGGAGACTTTATTGCCAAACTCTGACTGATTGGGAATTTTTAGGATGTTCATACATTACACAAATTGTAAATCAGCTTTTTGCTGCTAATCCTACTTTGTTTTCATCTTGAAAGTCTTACTCTATTATATCAAATATATTTTAGCTATGGATATTCAATAAAAAGTTGACAAGCATAGAAACATGAGAAATAGTTTCATGGACTATTTTCAAAAACAAATATTTTCAGAGAGAAGACTTGAATTTTTAACTGTAGCAATAGGTTTGCTATTTACCTTCTGTAATTTCCCCACGGTTGCATGGTAAATAAACTTTCCATAGTGGTGACTGGGGGACGAGATAGGGAAGACATCGTTGATCGAGTTATCGTTGTTGCCTTGTAGCTAATAAATAATTCACAACAGTTATGCAACAATCAAAATGCAAGACTAATTCAATTATTGTAATGGTAACAGGTAAAATTCAGGTTAAGCCAAGATTATCTTGTTTTTGGAAACAAATTTATTTCAATTCACTCTAATCAGTATTAACTTAATATGAGCTTTAACGCTCGTGATAAAAGTTTCTGAGTTGAGTATAAAGGGAGAAAAGAGGCTTTTGTTATAAAACTGTTATTACTCAATAAAAGGAGGTAGGTAACTTTATTTAAAAGAGTCAAGAAATATAAAATTATAAAATCAGAATTCTCACCGGTGACATCAACAATGCTTCTAATGCAGGCTTCCCTGACAAGCTTTTATACATGTTGTATGAACCACTACCACCATTTATCTTACAATTAAATTCTTAACTCGGTCATTATGCAAAACATGATTATTTGTTATCTGCATATATTTCATCTTTCACTAAAAAAACTGTTTGTGACATTTTTCTTTCGTAAAAACAACATTTACGTATATAAGGGTTCTGAATATAAATGTTGTAAGTGTTATGATTAGTTAGAAAGTTCATGCAAGTTGTTATTAAACGACGAGTAACTTTAGTTAGGTTCCACTGCTAAAATCGAAACTGTTTAGTAACTCAATTTTTTTTTTGAACAATGTAACAGATGAATATCGAGCTGTTTTGACTCAGCAAACTATTTTTAAAAACAATTATATAAGACAAATCTAAGAGCTCGAAATCTTACCCATTCTGTTAATTATGATGATAAAAACAAAAGGAGAGGAAAAAATATGATAATTTGTTGTCAATTATCTAAGTTAATATCTAATTATTTAAGTAATGAATTTTAAGAGATATTAGCTTAGACTATATATACACTTACAATTTACAAGGCAAGCAGTTTATTGTTTTCGTAAAAGTATTACATAAAGTTAAGGTGATTAAATAAAATTGATTGTATTCAGATATTAGAAATGATATAAAAAATTTGCTTATTATGTACAATTATAACGTCTATGTTTTCTATAAGAAAATGTTTCCATAATGGAGTTTAAATTTGTCCACCTTGGTTTGAATTGTTAAACTAATTAAAATCCTATTGTTTTTCTACAAAAAATGAGGCTGTATCAAAATATTCAGGAAACAATACATAAAAAAAAAACCAAATTTAACACCATTAGAAGTAATAATGACAATATATATACTTCCTACAAAAAGCAGCATTAAGTAAAAAGTGATTTCTTATTGATTTCAATAAGAAAAAAAATGAAAATACCAAAAATTAATTAGTTAAGAAAAAATACGTACTACTGTTAGTATGTATTCACATCATGTTTACTAAAAACGGTTTAAATAATATATATGATACATGACGCATAAGTGTTATTAAAACAAATATTATTATTTGATTTAAAGCTACAAAAAAGTATCACAAACAAAATATTGCTTACGAATGTCAATCAAATATATTTTGAAAGAGGTATTATTCAGAATAGACAACTGTTATAAACAGATGCTACTTCATTTCAAATGTTATAAACATTAAGTTAACTTAACGTTTTTATTAGCGAAAGTTTTAAAATTACATAAAATAAATAAATAAAATAATTTAATTATGGTTCTATATCTTGCATATGCACTAAGTAATACTATATTATGCTTTTAATACAATAGTTTTGATCTTTAACTTTGATTACAAATACAATGTCCCTTAAAATTCCCTGCCCTTTCAGTGCTCATAAACATACACCTTAAATGGATACGTCAGCAAATATGATATCATAATATAATATCAAACAACTTTAGAACATTATAAGAGGGACCTTCGTGTACTTATGTTTACACTGATTTTGAGAAGAGCAAACAGAACAATAACTTTGATTAATGAAATATTAATCTTTAATTACACATTATATGTTACACAATAACTTTAAACAACAATATTATTTTCTTAGTATATTAAAACGATATCTTACAACCAGTTCAGATGCCGCCTTGTCGCAAATTTAGCTTTTTATTCAAAGGTAACTCACAGAACAAACTATTTATATAAGAAATACATTCATTCAATTGATCGTCAATAGGTATTATGAAAGCGGATGAAAAATGATCAAAAATTACAGTTGGAGTGATTTAGGGAGAAAAAAGATTTTAAATAAAACAATTCGAAAGTATTAAAATTCTTAAAGCGACTTGGTAAAACACTTTTGTAGTCTTATTGTTGTTTTTCTTCCAATATGGGAATAAAGAAAAAGGTAAAATTAGTACTTCTTATCCTCTAAAAACAAGAACTGCACGAAGTGTTGCTCTAATTGAAGCTTTGACAAAAATTGACAATTTTTATTCATAAGCCAAAAATAAATTCGGAAAAGGGCGTTTTTAAATGAATGTAAAAAATGCAAGTGCATGTGAACTAACTAAAATGTTTTCCTATAAAATCATCCCATTTTCTAAAACAATTTGCATTTACGACAGACATTAACCGCTTAGTCATTTAACCAATTATTACAAATAACATATTAATGTCTTGGATGTTTCTTGAAACGTGTTTGCTTTTAGTGCTGTCAAAATGGCATAGCATAGAATTCAATCAGCGTAATAATTTGCACCTCATATATCTGTACCTCAAACTTCTCTACCTATAAAAATTTAATACAACAAAATAAAATGAAGAAAATGTGTCAAAAGCTTCGGAGCAAAATGGAAACAGTACCTTGTAGCTTTTTATCTATTCTTTCCAATGATTCCATAACACATTTTTCTTCAATCGACAGAGCAGACATTCCTATAGTAGATATGGTAGAAGCTAGACATAAGCTTGTGCAAAAGTTTCCGCACCAGCATTTGGAAATCTTGTTAGACAGACTTTATGAAACATTTTACCTTTTTTATAGAAAAGTATGAAATGTATCGTTTTTTAAAAGAGTAAAGCTAGAAAACTCTTAAAGGTGGTGCTCTTTGTTTTGAAAGAGATATTTCATATATATAAATATGTATAAAAGTTATGAGTAATTTTTATGTCTTTCTTACTTCATGATGTCACAAATGGCATATTTTTATTAGGATAAAATGTTGAACTCTATAGATCAGATTTGACATTTCGCAACTTTAAGGTAATTAAGAACTTCTGCCCGATATAAGAATTTCTCTAAACCTAGATGAACTTGTTTCTAACTCACACCTTAAAAAGGATAAATGTATAAAAAAAATGGAATGTTTCCAAAGAAAGCTGCAGTATCATTACTGTATTCATAGAATCATTTTTGACAAAACAGTTACTGTTCTGTTAATGCTGGGTGATAAAAGCAACACCAAATTGGATCAAAAATACCATAATATTGGTGCTGATTGTCATTCTGGTTCTTCTGCTGCATGAATTTAGATGCTTGAAAGATATTTTCAGATTGTTTGGGTGTTAAAGATTTCCTTGCGCATAATTCTTCTAGTGTTAGAAATGACACCAAGCTTTCACTTACTAAAAATATAAAGTTTATGAGAATAGAAATAACGTAAAAAGAGAAATTATTTATTTTACTATAAAGTTTCATGGTGACACCATGATAGTAAATATATTAGAGTAAATATATCCAGCTACTCTTAGGAGACCATTTTAGACAACAGCAAAATAGTAATTACTATATTATAGTAATTACTATTAAAACATTAACACATTTTTCTCATATCCATAACAAAAGGAAAAAAGTATAGTTAAACTTTACCTTCATTATATTTGTTACTGTTGGAAGTTTTTGACCTATTATGTATGAATCTTCGATTATTACTACTATTTCTAACGACTTTACTTGCACGACTAGATAACAGGGTTGACTTTTCTAAATACCCGTTATCAACGGTTATTTTATCATTGAAATCTTGCTTACGTGTTATTTCTTGGTTTCTGCCATGTTTATTGGTTAAACCATACAAATCAATAGTATTTTTAGTGTGGTAATTTGGTTGGTTATAATAATTTGAACGTGTAAAATTAGAGCCTGACAATCTTCTATGGTATATTCTTGGATTGCCATCTTGCAAACAATAACTATCTGAGTTTGTATGTTCGGAACTTGTGTCACTGTCTAAGCAATTACGCACATTTTGCCAAAGTTTATTTATTTCATCGTCAGTTGGTGTTTTATTCAACTTTATATTTGTTCTACAATCTATTGGCGGTTTTGAGCTATTATGTTTATTATTTTTAATTGTGTTACTACCTTTTATACATTTTTGAGATTGAGTAAATGGAGCATTATTTTTATTAAACATATTATAACAGTTATAATCGAAATCAACTGGTCGGTGATTTGTATGATTAACATGTTCTCTAGGTTGATTCAACAAATCGGAATTGACACTTAATGATCTATTACTTGACACTAATGAAGATTTGTTAACCTCCATGTCAGCAGGATTATTCATTTTAATTGAAACATTTTTCGCTATCGTAATAGGCATCTTGCGATCAGAACTCGGTTTTTTTTCTTTGGGTGGCTGAGGGTAAAACTTTGATGAGGGTTGTTGTCTTTTCTTACAATCTGCACTTACAATAATACGGCCACGTCGTAAAGGAACAGAGATTCCTTGTCTAACTGCAATGTCTGCTTTATTGTTTTTGCTATTCACTGATTGTTTTTGTGACTTATTTTGATGAGATGCGAGGAATGATTTTCGAGTATTTTCAAATTTCAATCCTGCCAAACTTGCTTCTATTTCATGAAAGATATCATCATTTGGTATCGTCTCGATTACTGTTACCTCATTGATACCAGTAGTTTGAACTATCTCTTCACTTTTTCTATCGTACCTGCTATTTGCTATAGTGTTATTTTGTATATATGGATGTTCAACAGTGCAGTTTAGAATATGTGAGTCATCATTATTAAAGCTAGAAGTGCTTCCATTCAATTGGTGAACTATTGTTTCAACATTTTTATGAAAAGTTGTAGCAGTAGAGGAGCGAATGGTTCGATTAGGAATAGATGCTTTGTTAGATGAAATATGTTTTAATTGGTCTAAATTTAAATTTGCCATTGTTCCGTTACAATGTAAATTATCTTTTATATTGACGTTTAACATTCTATTTTCAATATTACTCTCATTGAAATTAGTAGCCATAGAACTTTGTCTACTTTCATTTACTGGACAATGGGACACAGTAGTTGAAACAACAGCAACATTATTAGCATCGGTTGTTACAATGGATTCTGGGTTGGTACAGTCATTATTTTCTGGATACTTAAGTAACAAAACATCACGTCTCATTTTATCTAATAATTGCTCAGTTGTTAAAGTAGGTTTATTAGGATAAACAAGAACTTCTTGGGAAGATTCTTCCTTTTTATAACTTAAATGCATTTTTTTAATTAATGACAATTTAGAAACTGGTTTAGTGATTAACAGCTGACATTTACCATCATTGAACTCGATACTATTTGAAAAGCTTACTTTACGGTTGGTGAACGATTCATTTGATATACTTGTGTCTTTCAAACTACTTTTAAGTACTTTTTGGTTATTGAATTCAGTGGCAATTTCATCAAGACTATCTTCTAGTGAAATGCTTCCACTTTGTATGCACTCCTCAATAATGTCAATTTCATTGACAAATTCTCCTTCGCCACTGATGCTATAAGTGTCTGGTAATTCGTGTTCTAATAAATATTCAGTATCATTTTTTTCCGAATAATGGTTGGTTTGAATTCTGTTAGTAAATTGCCCATCTTTATTTGATAATAACTGCTTTTTATCTAGAAAGTTAGTGTTTACGTTTTTGTTACCTATATTTTGATTTAAAAGTACATTTAGGTGATCCTTAAGAATATATTCAGGAGTGTAAATATTAATTTGATGTTTTGTATTTGTATTAGGGGATACTTTATTATCATGATTGGATATAAGTGAAGATGATTGTAAAGTCGAATTTACTCGTATACCATTTTTTATTTCAATAACATGCCCAAGTATATCATATTTACCATCTTTCAATTTTCTTATTTGTTTTGATTTGTCTGAAATTACACAAAAAACAATCATTAAAATAGTAAGGTTTAAATTGTTTTTCAGATGAACAGAAACAAATTATAATAACCAATAAACGATTACTTGATTCTTTATAATGTTCTGTCCCTCTTTGATACTTTTCAGTTGCTATCCGATGCTTTAACACTCGTGATTTTAAAATTTCTATACGTCTTTTCTCTTCAAGATCCTCTTTCAATTTCTTTTCTTCATAAAGTCTCCTATCATATTTAAAAATTTAAAATAAATAAAATCATTAGCCAAAAATTTTATTGAGAGAATATTCTCAAGTCTTGAAAATATGTTATTGACCAAATCAAAGCAAAAAAAAGAAATTAAAGTTCAATTTAATCAGATCAGAGACCTTTTATAAAAAGAACATACAACAAGTTTCTTTATTTGATATTTTTGTTAATATTAAATTACTTCTATTTATATTGATAATTGCTAAAATTGATGCACCCAATTAAATTTAAATTTAGTAAAAACAACAAATCACAAACATTATTATAGAGTATAATGGGAGAAATAGTCCATAAAATTTATCCCTTAAAAACCTTATATAGAGTATAATGGGAGAAATAGTCCATAAAATATATCCCTTAAACTCAAATTAAACAAGAAAGACTGACTAATGGACTCCCAGGATATAACAGAAACTGTTTTTAACTAGGGTGAGAAAACTTACGATTTAAAGTGAGCTTTTAAACTACTAATGCTATAGTAAATTCATTGATAGTTACAGATTTTAAAAATAATCAAAAAGATCTTTTGACCCTAAAGCAAACATTTTTGTTTTTCCAAAGTAAATGTAATCTAGTATATTTGAAAGCTCATACTATACTATTGACTAAATTAACTTTTTAATCCTAATTACGCAAAAATAAGGGGTGAACAACTTAGTGCATTTCAAAGATCTTGCCATTGCCTAACTTCATGCAAAAAATCAAAAAAAAATAAGTAAGAGTTCTTGAAATATTTTCAAAAACACCATTTATGGGCAAAAATCAACCATTTGATCCCAATTACAAACTTATAAACAAAATTATAAACCCCAATTATAAACAAAATTTTAGGGCTGACACGCCTAACCTATTGCATTTAAAAGTCCTTATTATTGCCTAACATTATACTAGAAATCAAAAAAAATGTAAGTAGTGTTCCTACTTTTCAAAAATTATTTTCAAAAAAAATATGTGACACACATAGTGGATTTAGAAGCCTAACTTCATGCAAAAAATAAATAAAATATAATGAAGAATTTTGGAAATATTTTCAAAAAACCTGTTTCTTGGGACAAAATTGACTTTTTGGTAAAAATTTTAAATTTTAAAAAAATCCAGCTTTGTCCCTTTTTAGTGTTTATAGATGCCTATAGTCAGGGCTCTGACATTTTTAACTTTAATGAAAATGACCAAAAAGATTGACTATTCACAAAAAGTGATTTCTTACTTATTGTAGTGGGACAATAACCCTGTAGAGGCTCGTAAACAGGGAAAATTTCTTTCAGGGTACAAAAAGATCTTTAAAATGATTGTGAGAAAGAAAAATATTGTTTAAATAGCATTGGAAATTTTTTTCTTCTTATTGAAAACCATTTTAAGAAACGGATTTTTGGGACAAAATGTTTTTAAGAAAGTTTTTAAAAAATATATTTTTATTAAAAATCTTTAATGTGGCTTGAGAAACTAACAGAACATGAAAATTTCCATTTTTCCTTTTTATCTGACATCTAGGAACAATTTAAGAAACATATTTTAGGGACAAAATGTTTTTAAGCAATTTTTTAATAATTGTATTTTTATCAAAGATATTTAATGTGCCTCGAGAAATGACCATAACAAGAAATTTTCCTTTTATTCTTTTTATCTAAGATCAAGGACTAATTTAAGAAACAAATTTTCGGGACAAAATGTTTTTAAGAAAATATTTTTCATTTTTTCCATCTGACATTAAAGAAACAAAATGGGACAATGGGATTTAAGAAAAGTTTGACTTCAACATTTATATTAAAGATTATCATTTGAGAATCCACCTACTGAACTTGACTTGGGAAAACTGATTTTAATAAATATATATATTATAAATAAAATAAATATATAATAAATATAAATAATGTATTTTAAAAAACATAACACATCAGAACTAAATACAAGCCCTTTCTAAAAAAAAATTTTAATATTAAATGAAATATTGTATAAAGCTGTTTTTCTATGAAAAGAACTTATTTATATTGGTGAATACAAGTTATTACATCTCTAATTAATAACTTTTACTTGTACCAAAGAAATAATTCCATTGAACTAAATTTTATTGATCAGCTTTCAGTTTCTATTTTCCTCTAAGATTGAGGAGTTATTATTTAAATCATTTAAAACTATACAAGATAATCCCATAACACCACTAGAAGAACCAGTTTTAGTAAATGATATTCTAGAAGGTGAAGCAAATATTCCAGAGGACATAAATAATTTCTATCAAATCGTGTATACCAGGAAGTGTAACTTAGTGACTGATTTAACAGATCGCAAAAACAATTTATTTTTAAGTCTAGTGTAGCTGATGTAGTGTTAGCTTGTTCAGGAGGAAAGCAATTACCTGAAAAATATCTTTCACTTGAGGTAACAATTAAATAAATGACAGGCAGTCGAAAAGTTGTCACTCTTCTATAAAAATATGGGCACTGCTCAAGTAATGAGACAGTTAGGATTGAAATGGGTATGAATGAATGGACACTTTTAAATAGCAGCAATCTCATACCAAGTCATCTTGAGACTAAAGCAGACCTTTGCATTTGCCTCGCATGGGACGATTTTGTCAAAAACATGGAAACACCTTCCAGTGCTGATTCAATTCATCATACATATGTTATCAAAATATAGATGAAAAAAATCAAGACATCATTAGACAAGATTACTGAACCAAGTAATTCTTCTGTGTCTGGTGAAAATAGGAAAACTTAAGAATTAATAAAAGTCAATACAAATTAACCGCTTGAAATTATTAGGCCATATTACAAAATGCCTAAACACTCATGTTTCGATTTTGATAATACATCTGTTTATCCATCACATGCATGCACAAAAGCAAGAATCACAAAAGCAAAAAGCACATTTAATCAACATTGACAGACATTTTCAGCATTTGCATGTTAATCATAGCTTACAATTAACAGAACATTGTGTAGATATTTCTTTATGTATATGAATCACCATCAATCAAGGATATAAAGTGAAAAGATAAAGTTAAGAAGTAGTTCCTGAAACAAGAGTATGAAGACCGTTATTGTATACATATAATTGGAGAAAAAAAGTATTTTCCTGTTCAATTGATATTCAATGTAAGAAAATATATGCTGAAAATGGAATTGTTAATGATATCAAGAGCTTTATGGAAATCATTTAGAAGTAGACACTAGAGATGCTTTTCATGCAATATATGCAGTAAAAATTGTGACATTGTTGTCCGTGGTAATGATACAGATATCTTAAATATCTTAATGTCTAATGCTGATAAATTCACAAACAAAATTCAAGTTTACATCAGGTTGTATTATAATATAACTCTTGAAAATTTATTGCCTACAAGTTAGTACCTCAGTCAGTACATTCCATAAAAAGTGTTGATCCAAAAACTTTCCACCTTGTTTCAGTGTTCTGTATCAACAAATTAGGAGAGCCTGCTTCATTGTCAAGTCATACGAAACTATAACTACTGCATATCCGGCTGAAAGTTACACTAAGATCAACTATGGGTGGCAACTATCCAATAACAATGAGTTTTTAAATATAAAATGGTTTGAGGGAGAACAAGTTCCCTCTGATATTGAAACTCTAGAAGATGTAGAAGAATCTGGCAATGAAGCAATCAAGGACATTAATAGTGACTTTTCAGACACAGATAATGATGACATCAATTAAGTTATGTTAAAGGTATTATAAAAACAAGTTGTCGTTACAAATTTTTTATTTTCATTATCTATTTTTTTGTAAAAAAATCTACTTCTTCTTTCACTAGTAAAATTAGAATTAAAATTGTGGTTTTATCCAATGCAGTACTATATATAAATACTATAAAATTCTGAAGCATATATGAGCTTGCTCAGGACATAACTGGTTTTAATTGTTAAAGTTATGTTTATATATTTATGTTTGACTGGGTTTGTTTCATGACTTTTTGTGATCAATCTTTCTTAATATTTCAAACTAAAACAAAATCTAATGAGTTTCCTCATGTTAAATTCAATCAATGTCTCTTTTTTTCGGTTCTTTAATGTTTCTATAATTTCTTTAAAATGCAATTTTTAAAAAATTTCTTAAACATATTTTGTCTCTAAAATATGTTTCTTAAATTGTTCCTAGATGTTAGATAAAAAGAAAAAGAAGAAAATTTCTTGTTCTGATCTTTTCAGGAGCCACATTTAAGATCTTTGATAAAAATATGATTATGAAAAACTTTCCAAGAAACATTTTGTTCCTTAATTATGTTTCTTAAGTTAGTCCTAAAAAGAAAAAAAAAAATTCAAAATTTGCCCTGTTTGGCTCGTAGCCTCTACAGGGTTATTGCCCGCAACCAATTAGTAAGAAATCACTTTTTGATTGAATGACCATAAAAACAAACAAATTTAATAGTCAATCCTATTGGTCATTACCATTAAAGTTAAAAATGTCAGAGCCCTGACTAACTTTATGCAAAAAAATCAGAAAAAATGAAAAAATAAAAATTACAGGTTCTAGAGTTAAAGGGGAAAAATTCTAATTTTGGCCCATTTTTCAGAAAATCTGTCACCTTTGCTCAGACTCACATTACTTGGAGAAAATCGGACGCCACCACTTTCCTCCGTATGAATGCCTATCTTCATGCAAAAAATAAAAATAAAAATAAATGAAGCAACTCAGAGAAATTGTATTAATTATACAGGCAAGACTAAATATATAGGACTACAGCGGCAAAGCCGGGAGTCCAATAAGAACTTGATTTTGAGTATTAACATTTGTGAAATTATAGTATATATTAAGTTTTGTAATAAACTTGAATATGTTGTAACTTTGATAATGCTAAGTCCTCATCAAATCTTCCTTGATAGGATAAAATACTTCTTAGTTAGAAACAATTCTTTGATTTTTTTAGTTTGAGAGTCTAAAGTTGGGTTATTCATTTAGACATCATCATGCTAGCAATTACATCATAATTATTATATATTTCATCCTCATAATTCTATTGAATCAATTAATGATTATTTTTTACTTTATAAAATTTTATTGTATTTTAACTTATTACCTTATAGTATAGAGTATACAAAGTATCATAAGAGTATAACCTAGAGGTTAGAGGTATCATAAGTGCAAGCATATGAACGTAAAAGTAAAAAAAATTACTGATTTATTGCTAAAAAACATAAAAAATATAAGGTACAAAGTTTGCTCATGATTAGGTAAGGTCAAATTTGTTAAATAAACAAGGATCATAAATGACAGTGACAAAAAAATTCTAAGGGAGTATCTTCCAAAGTTCAAAAAAATATTTTATTAGATATTAGGATGTTACATTTTTCAGATGTCTTTATTTTATTGCCCTAAGTATTCAGTTTTTAGTCAATCAATTTTTTATACCTTGCCAACAGATTTGCCTTCTTATATCTAATTCATGAACATAGTAGAATAATTTCAGGGAGTCCAACAGACAGTTTTCTTGTTATTATTAAAAAGGTAGAAAAATAAATATCTACCTGATATTTATATCTAAAGAACTATCTGATGAAATTTTCTTGAGTTACAGGTGTAAGTGTCTTTTTTTTTGCCCCATTTACCCCATTTTAAAAAAATAAGTTTTGAGAAAAATCAGCTCTATCACTTTTTCCCCTGTATGAATGTCTATCTTGACGTAAAAAAAACAGAAAAAACTAATGTGTCAGTTCCAAGAAAAGTTGGTAACAGACAAACAATATGTCATGGTATGAAAGAATATATATAAATAATGATTATTTGCTGATATCAACAGTTCAATACAAAAGGGTACATATATAATAGTACTTTTAATAGATATGGTTGTTCTTTCTTTAATATTTTCCTTTATTTATTCAACTTATTTCCAGATACACTTATAATAGATAAACAGGTAATATAAAATGCCATACTTAATTCATCTTGGCATAAAAAAAATGATGTTTTAACTTTTTAAAAGAGTTCTTCAATAATGCTGAAATGATATTGTTGTAGTCTTAACTATGGTATAGTAGTTTTATCGTCACAGTTTTAACTTTTCGAAATGGCACTTGATGATTTTAAATTATTGGGATGATTTTTAACAATTTTGTACTTTTAGCTTAAATGTTTTTCAGCAATGTCAAATTACCTATCCAAAATACCTCAAAATTATATCTATATTAAAAAGAGCTATTAGTTATCTATATGTTATTATTATTATCATTATTACTTTATTTTACTTCGGTAAAAAATTAAAATCGTGATACAGAAATAAAAATAGTTAAAAACTTAAAAAGGCATAGCTAAAACAAACAAGCCTATTTACACCGAAGAGTATACTATATATACTATGTATAAGTTAAAAATCTAAAATATGAAATATACTTAAAAAATAGAATCTTATAAGGAAATTGGGAGAATACAATCTTACTTTATAATACAAAATCCTACTCCTTGCACATATGATTTAAATAGTCTACATGGACAATCCGGCCTCCACTGCTTAATCTTAGATTCAAAAACACTGAGAGACTTTACATTCCTTATGTCTGAGGGTGTGGAATTCCAAATAACAGGTCCCAAATACCTTAGAGAGTTTTTACCTTTTAGTTCAGTGTTCACAGATGGAATCACCAAATCATTATTATCTTTATATTGACTAACATTTAAGGGGAAAAGGTCCTTAGTATCACTAACAGACATTCCATTGAGA
>JAUELD010019636.1:0-13233 GCA_031471615.1 Aglantha digitale
ATGAACTTACAATTTTTGATTGAATTCGCTTAGGTAAAGTTTCCCCTTCTATGTATAAATCTGATCTTTTGATGTTTAACAGAGAACTGTCTTCAAAACGTACCTGCAGTAGCAACAAATTAACAAATTTAGGGAGAACTTTAGTCTGAAAGAACGGCTCAGCAGAATCAAAAAAGCTCGACGCAAAAAAAAGAAACAAAAACACTAGACGCATTGGTAAAAAGGAAACATTTCAATAATTTTACCTTAAAATACTAAAACTACGAAGTGTTGATAGATTAATTTTAACTAAAACCGTATTAAACAATTTATGAAAGGAAAAGCCATTGAAAGACCATGAGGTCATCTGAACGTATAAAATCAATGTATTTACTTAAGAGGTGAAAAAGCAAAGAAATAGAACCAAAAAGCTTTTTTCTTACCTGACATAAGGGTTCGTACCAGTGGCCCGTCACTTCTGCATTGTACACTAATCCATCGGTCCACAACACCTTCACTATAGTACCACTCTCAACAATGGTTTCATTAGCGTCGATTTCCTTGTAAGAACAACATATCCAATGAGCTTATTTACATCGCTATGGCTATCGGAAACTTTCGATAGAACAGATTTTATCAAAAAAGAAAATAAGACGGTCCGACTCTTACACTCTAATTGCCCCCCCCCCCCCCCTTACCTCCTAATTGCTTCATTACCCCTTGAAGTATCCCGTACCTCTTAGTTGATCCTCACCCCTTTATCACTCTTTAGCCCTCAATTGGTTACATACCCTTTCATCGCCCCTTACCTGAATATCTTGAGGCGGAAGATCAAAACAAAACGACTTGTCTTCAAATATAACTTTATAATATAACATAAGTGTGACATCACCGACACGTCCTTTATAATACCTAAATACAAATTTAGTATTAGTGATACATCTCCCTACATTTTCCAAGAAAAAAAATTGAAAAAAATTGAAAGAATACTTTTCGTAATAAAACAGATAGTACAGATAAAACAAAACAGTACATCAAAAAGTAAATAAAACAATCCCAAAAAAGCAGTTTAAGGTTAAGCAGAACTCAATTTACCTGCCATTCTTGTGTTTAGCAATAACAATATCTCCAGTGGCAACCTCCGACATCTCACGATTATCGTTCTAAACAAATTTGTTCAAAACAAAATAAAATGAACAAGCAATATAAAAACGTGTCTGATATAAAAACCAACAAACAAAAATACCATAAAATAGTCATACCTTTACAATGAATTTCTGTTTGACATGCTTAGGACAAAGGGCTTCAATAAGAACGGGCCAATCTCCAAGGTATAAAGGTATGCCATGATGGAAACTGCACGTGATATGAAAGGGTGTGGCACATTTACCACATTTACATTGAATACATGCACCACGTAAACTACTCGTAGACTGATAACAGTAAACGCAATGCTATCAACCAAAACAAAACAACATGTGAAAGGTCTTCCATTATGCCACAACAACAGCAATCACAAAACAGTGGAATTCTTTTAAAAAGTATTTTTTTAAATATACAGGATATCTTGCAGGAGTTAGGGACATAATGTAATTTTTGGACAATAAAGATATTTATTACAAAAAGGTTTATACTAGAAAAAACTTTTAAAACATAAAAGATAAAACGTATAAAATATCTTTTTTTGTTAGAAAAACCTATACCAAGTTCAGTCGAACAGGACTTCAATTAAAAATTCTGAATTAAAAATTAAAATCACTTGAGGGCACCTTCAACAATGTGACTTTCATATTTACTTACCAGTTTCAGTCGAGCAGGATTCAAAGAAGAAATATTTATGGGACCACGTTTTTTCTGATTAACAAAAGACACCTCAGGAAATGCTATAGCACACACAATATGGCACCATTTACCATCGGTTGTTGATTTAAGTGCACCACCCCTGATGTTACATAGACAGCAGCAAACATCATTGATATGCCTCATATATTCGCTTTCACATAAAGATTCAAGAAAGGTACATTTATCACACAACCATTTAGGAGTACTTTTGTCGACACCGTAACAAGCTAAATTAATATAAAATTGAGTGAAATCCAAAGCTATTTTTTGCTAATTTAAAGAGGGAAAAGGAAATAACAAAACGGAACAAATATAATATAATGCTTTGTAGAACTAGAATGACGCAAATAAGTTGATTTAAAGGGCGCAAAAAACACCATTGTCTGGATTCAAAGGACCAACAAAAATACACATGCCTATATACTGGAGAATTAAAATGATACAAATGCCTGAAATTTTCTTATTTAAATATACAGGCCATCTTGCATTACCCAAAGGGCGCAAAAAATGCCTGGGCTTAATTGGACCAACAAAGATACCCATGAAAAGTGGCCCAACAAAAATAGGAGCTCTTACAGTTATGCACAGCTACATGACAGATGTCACATATCAAGAGTTGAACTTCCATCTCTTCTGTTTTACCAAACATCAAATTGAATGCTAGTTCAATGGATTGTTCCTCGCTTGAGTTGTGCTCCGCAAAACATAGTTCCGTTACCAAACACTTTCCAACTTTCAACTCTGCCAGGGTATGTCTTTTAAAGTTGTTATTTAGTTCTGTGCTAGCACCGTTTAAATGATTAGCCTGTCAAAAATATTAATTTTTTACAGAGGTTGGGTTCAGAAGAAATTTACATATAATAGGGACAAACATACATATATGTGTTCTACACAAATAGCAACTTTAATTATAACAGTCAAGTGATATTTCCTCTTATATGTTTTTTTATTATTCTAGTATTTCCAGAATTTTCTAGTGAATCCAGACTGCAACTGAGAATTCTACAACTGATTTTATAATTCATAAAGAAAACATTTTAATCTTATTCTTATGAAGAGTTTACTTACTATAATTTTATGAAGAGTGAGAAGCCCAAAATAATGATTGTATCGACAAAGGCCTAAAGTTGTATTTACAACCCCTCTCAAGCCAATTTATAGTTGCAACATCAACCAAAAGTTGATCAAAAGTTCTAAAAGTTTCTGAACGAACTCTCAATTCTATGAAAATTGACAAAAAACCTCAAATCAATAAAATAAGAATAAAGAAAAAATATCTTTGCATGTTTATCAAATAAATTCAATCTTGCAAATTTATATGGAAATATTAAAATTCAGGGTGAAATTTCTATAAGATATTTAACCAAAAGTCTTAACATCTTGCTTGCCAGAATCCCAGAAGGATACAAGTTTATATAAAGACCTTTTCAAGAAGAAGCATAAGTACCAGTAAAATAACTCTAACGAATATTATTACATTGCAACAACAGCAAGATAGAATGTTGTGTGGGACTGGAAAGGACAGGTACTTAGGTGATAAGCATACAATATGACATTTTGAGGAGACTAAACATGTTGGAATAGCTCGTCTTTGCATCTGCGTAAGCATGTAAAAGATGCGATAAAAACTTTAAATTTGACACACATACTGTAAGAATAATACTGTAAAATTGAATCAATAACTTGACTGGGGTGTGAAACAACTGAGTTTGCCAGTCGTTCTCCCTCTTTCTCAAGGGCCGGTAAAGAACACAGCTTAAGGGAGTTAAATAATTAAATAACCCAACAAAACATTTTCACTTACATCTTGTTGACTAAAGTAAACACAAACTGCACACTTTGTCGTTGTTTGAGAAAGTTGTTTGTTAAAGTGTATCTCGCTTGATTTCTTGTATGGTAAGTGCGTCCATAACTCTTCAACAGATAATAAGCTGTCATTACGAGGTTTTTGTATACTTGCGTGTTTAACTAAATATTGAAAATTATAAATGATATGGAGATATTGTATATACATTAAATATATGTTAAGCATGCATATCTGTACAACTCTAATTCTGTACAACTACAATTTTGAAATCAAAAAGGAAACAATTTACGCGTTTGTAAAAAGGACAAATTTTCTAAAATTTTATCAATTTAGTTTACAGTGGACTAAAGAATAACAATCCACTTTTAAAATTCAAGAATTTTAATTTAGTATTTTACTATAAGCATTAAAAGCATTTAAGTATAAATTAAGCATAACATTTTAAGCCACCTCTACTTTTGTCTTTACTGTCGTCTTCACTGTCGCTACTACTTGCAGCCTCATCAATATCTACAACTCTAACGTTATGTATAGGGTGCCGTTTCGAAAGCTGAATGTTTTTCTGTCTGTTGCTAAGGCGACGCTTGGAACCAACTTTGAGTAAGCTGAAATGTTTTAAGAAAAAACAATTTGAGGTGACAGCAAATATAATTTAACAACAAATTTAATAACTTTCTCCGGCTAAAAACAAAATCTGAGGGTTTTTTTAAAAAGAATATTAATGAATTCTTTTATATAATAAAGCAAAATCAAAAAAACCTGTTATTAAAATTATTTTACAATTGATTTTTGATTTATATATTTAATTATTTTAAGTTACAAATAAAAAAACAAGGCAAATTGACGTAAAGTTAGAGACCTGCTCAATTCGAGAAGAGGCTTTTTAGATTTTTATTAAAGATTTAATTAATTTTATTAAAGACCTAAATTATATTCATGATTTGAATATAGCATGGAGTACTTTTTTTTTGAATTAATTTTTCAAGATTCATTTACTAGGAAGAAAAAATTTCCTGCAAAAGTTCTTTTCGAAATTGAGTAAGAAAAAAGTTTTGACATATTATTTTGAAACCTGTGTAAGCCGCTGGACACCTTCAAGACAAAGTGATAAAATTTATATCGATAAATTGATAAAACTAGGACTGAACGGTATTAACCGTTAGCAAGGTGATAGACTTCACTAATCTTTCAAGTCCAATCTATGAGGAACAATTTCTTAAAGATGTGGAAATTAAATTTCGGAAATATTCCAGAAAAATAATTTTTACATTAATTTAATCTTTGTTCGAAAATGCACCTTGAGGGAAAAGTAAATCAATTGTTTATCAAGACCCTTTGAGCTAAGGTTAAAAACAAATTATTACAACAAAAAACATTAATTTTCTTCACATTCAAATCATCACAACTTCAATCGAAGGTTTTTAAAGATGCCAGAAAACAAGTTTTATTTTTATGTATAAATAAATGTGAAACTAAAGAATCATAAATAAATAAAATAATATAATTACTGCCAACATTCTCGATGATGCAATTCATTATTATTATTACATTATGGCGTCATGGCATCTACAACGTCATCAGGGATTTTAAGTAAGCAAAGTTTTAACCTGTTAAAATATTATTCATTAAATTGTTAGTAGGCATGATGAAACCTTCAATCTTTATGGAAAATGTATAAAGAGATAGTAAAAATTATAAAGAATATTTTTTAGTTACAAGTATATTTTGTAGTTGCCAAAAATTATGGAGAATTAAAGATAATAGACATTAAAAATTATGGAGAATATTTTGTAGTCATTAAAAATTATGGGGAATATTAAAAGATTTTAGAATATTAAAAGAATATTAAAAATTTCATTTCACTTTCATTTATAAAAAGGGAAAAAAGTGGTTTCAGTTAATATAAACTGCTCACTTATTAATGAAGACTGTAATATTATCATGCATAAAAGTTTATAATGTATGTGCATAATATTTTTTTTATTTTTATCATCAATTTATTAATATGCGATAGATATAACAGTGCGTGAATAAAAGTTTCTATAGGTTTCATAACTAGTAAAATGATTAAAATTTCAATTTCAAAAAAAAAAAATTTCAAGGAAAATTTCAATTATCAATTATAATCAATTTATTATTCAAGTTAGAAAAATACTATAAGAAATCCATTTATATTATAATGAAACTTTGCCAAAAAGAACTTCGAAAAATTTCTTATTAAAGCTGAATTTTCTAAGCTTGTTGAAACAATTCGAATCAATTTTGTCACAACGACAAAATTAGAAGCTATATATGAAGCTGCTAACTTGTTCTTATATATAAAAAAAACTTTAACTAGCAAATAGAATCTTTAACACCATCAAAATTGTGGTCTTTTTCTTTTATATTAATGGTGAAACGATTTAATCAAATATCATGCAACTTGAAAATGTAGATCATTATAAAGTTTTAAAACCACAAATTTGACAATGGTATTTTTATTCAACCTTTTCATTCAATTCTAAACAGTTCAAAAAGACACTTTTACACTGTCAAAATTTTCATCAAACTTTAAGAAATCTGTAAGCAAACTTACCGCTTTTTGGGAAGAACTTTCTTTCTTGAACTATTCATTTTAAATGTTCTGATGGGCTTAGATGTTTTTCCTGATTTCTGAGACTTTTCAGTAGGATCTTCTGACTCTACAAAAACGAATATACTAATTTAAAAATATTTTATATTTCATCTATCATGTAGTAAAATGGTCATCTCCTATCTATTTCCTAACTGTCTATCTACCAATTATTTTGAAACTTTAAGGGGTTACAGAGTAAATCTTGTTTGCAGGGCGATTCAGCTTAATTCACACAACTAGCATGCAACAAAAGTTACATCTCTAATAGAAGTGAAGATGTTGTTTCTGGAAGTACCATTTTAGACGTAAAGTAAAAATGATATTCAGAAGAACTAATTTTTTAACCTAAAGAACAGATGAACAGTCAGATAGAAAGTTAGCCTATTTTTACGAACCTTAAAGCTGACCATACCAGCAAAACCAGCTGGTCATTGGTTGATAAGCTGCCTTAACACAGTTTTCACAGTCTGCTTCCATAGAATTTCTCTATAGATCTCATACTACTACATACCCACCTATACTACAAGGGGTTAGTTTGTCATTATATCTTTTTCAAACAGTAAACACAGTGATATTTAATGCAAGAAATATTAATTTCAGATATTCAAACTATTTTTTTTAAGAAACTGACCTTCTTCCGACTGTTCTGTATTCGAGTTGCCTGTGTAACTACTACTACTGTTTCCATCAGAATTAGAATTACGATCAGCTACAATTTCTTCACTTTCATTACTGGACTCTTCTGTAGAGGCTTCTTCTTTTGAATCAGAACTGTAAGATGTTCTTTTATAACTCTTTGTTTTCTTTAGTGCAATATGTTTTTCTTCTTTTTGTTTTCGTTCTTCTATAATTTTCTTCCACTCGTCAGGCTTAAAAAATAGCATCCTCAAATTGTTTCAAATATTTAGGAGACTTATAGAGTATTAACTAAATGCAAAACTACAATGTTGTTTTATTATTATTATTATTTTCAAATTTTTTTTTGCTCCTTCTATCATGGTGTATGATTTTTTATACTAAAAACAAAAATATAATTCAATAACATTTTTTTTTACTTTAGAATTATAGCTCAAAATCAAAAAGAATATTTTTTTAAAAGCTAAATTCTATTTTATTTTTTTAATGTGTTTTTCAAAAATAAAGAAACTTTTAATTTAAATTGACTGGCATTAGACGACAACACTCTAATTATAATGATAACAATGATCGAAGAAACATTTTACTCTAATATTTAGGTGGCAAGTTTTATTTAAAAAAACCCAGTATTTCATCAGACCTTAAATATGACAGTCGTAAAAGGACAGATATTGTTACAGTCGTCTCATCACACCTTGACATTGACATCACAGAAAAAGAAAAATTTCTAAGAGAATTTCAAAAATCCAGCATTTTATTATTTTATTTTTATCAGACCTAAAATATACTTTGTTTTGATCAAGTTTAAGTTTTAATCAAAACTAAGAGCTTAGATATTTAAAAAGTTCATAAAGGTGAAAAAAAATAAAATCATCAAAGTTACTTGAAATTTTTTGATGAAAATATCCATGTCTATCTTCACGGAATCACCTTTGCATTTACACTATGAAAAAATAAACATTTGGCAATTTGGCTACATTCTACAACAACATTCTAAGGTAGAAAATAGTAGTCACATCATCATCATAGTAAACACAACCCAAATGATGTCTGGACAAACTTAATTTCAACTTAATAGTATATGATGACTTTGTTCGGAAAAAGAATGAAAGATAAAGAGATAATTGTTTTTAAAGAATATGTCTTATCTCTAATGATGAATTGTCTGTCACAATAAAAACAGATATGTTGATACGATATTTCGAAGAAAAATTTATACTGTTTTCTAGCATCAACTTATTACGTATGTTAACGTAAGGATTGGAAGTGAAATCTGAATAAAAAGATTCATCCGATGTTGAGATTTTTAATTATATTTTGTCTAAAAATAAACTCATACTTGGATCCATAAAAAAGGAAATGCAGGAAATTGCAAGAAATATTTTCAGAAAAAACGTTGGAAAATATCAAACTTCCGTTCCATTTAACTTAAACAAAATTTATTAAACTGCAGAATCTATGTGTTTGCATGTATACTTACATGATTTGCTTTTTTGCCAAAATCAATCCATCTTTCAGATGCAAAATTAGTTGACTCAGCACAATTAAACCCTTGGTTAAAACCACAATGGTAACCAAATGGAAAAGTCACAATAAATTCACCTTCATTTTGAACCATCTAAAATACAAATAACGACAAATTAATGCAAGATGATCTAAGTAGAAATCATTTTGACATCCAGAAGTCCTAATACTAAGAAGCTGGTATATCGAAGTGTTTTTTGTTATATTTATATGATAAAAAATTTAAACCTCATAATAATACTTTCATTTGGTACTGGACTAACAAAGTCAAAAAATATAGTTTTAAACAGCAAAACTTATTGTTATGAGTTGTACCTGAAGGTTTTTTTTATTGTTCCAATCATTGTAGACAATTTCAATTTATATATTGTAATTTAAAAGGCAAATGTTTCTTATCAAAAAAAAAGTTTTCAAAAATATTCATAATTTAAAAAATACTAGTTTTTAAAAAATATAAAAGATTATAGCAAATAAGTTTTAGATAATTAAAAAGATGATTTGCGTTTGATTTGAATTTTTTTCTCTTTCTGCAAATATTAATAAAAACCTAAAAATTTTCGACTTGTACTGAAGACTGTACAAATTAAGTGGACTTAGTAAAAACCAAACTCTCAGAAGGTTTAATGGATATATACTTCAACTGTAAAAAAGGGTTTTGTTTTTGGGGGAAATTCCTGATCCAACCATGGTCATCACGACTCCTATTGATACACCCATGTTGGGTCCAGACATACAATTGTTTTTTCGAGGGAAGAATCATCCAGTAGCCCCTTTTTATCCCATTATTATAAATAGCATTCCACTAAAGGGATTATTCAGAATAATATTATCTACACAAATTTGGAGCCATTATTTTGGAAAAAAAATTTAATATACTTGTCATCTATTAATTTCTATAATTCTTTTTTTAATAGATATATTTATTTTATGATCAGTTAGTTTACCTTTATTTTATTTACCGTAATATTCTTCAAATTTTTAATGAGAGCAGTAGATAGAAAAGTCGTAAAAAAGCAGATAAAAAAAGGGCTAATGCACTAATATACCTCTTACAAAAAATAAAAAGCAACCTTAGAATATTCAAAATCAAATTTAACTTTTTGAGTTTGGCTTACCTAGAAAAATAAACTTTTTATAAAATTCATTGATTATGAAATTAGATAGAGAATATATGACTTGAGAAAAAAAGAGGAAAAAATAATTTTGATATACTCTTTTTTTCATATTTGAATAAACCTCTACTTTTTGTGCCAGCCATTCAGTCGTGTGACAAATTTTAATTGATGTTAACAAAGGAATTTTAATAGACTTACAGAAAACATCCATTTTTAGGTAAGATCTAACCTATTTGCCGCACTTCTTGAACTTTTATAAAATATAATCCATTTCTGATAGAAGGTAAAATTAATTCTAGATTAACTTAAAGAAAGAGGGGAAATTAGTGAGAAATGTAAATTTGGGTAAAACTAGACTTTTTAGGCCTGTTTAATATTTTTCTTGTACGAAACCATTTTAGCCTGTTTGAATAGCTTAATTGCTTCTAGTTGTGTATTGAAAAATACACAAAAAGTAATATAAAACTTTTGATTTGTTTTAAAAAACATTTACTTTCGGGTATAATTTGATGTTTTTGCTTTATTTCCAGAACAAAATGAATTAATCATTGAATCAAAGAATTAAATTGAATTATTGAATTAATTAATTAATCAATTGAATTAATCATTGAAATTCCGGCTGTGTCAATTTCGTAGATCCTCTAGATATGTTCTTTGTTTAAAAAATCAGAAAAATAATAAATGGTTTTCAGACTAAAATATTTATTATTTATCATTAACTAACTGACTGTCAGACTCCCTGCAATTATTCTACAATGTTCATGAATTAGATACAAGAAGGCAAATTTGTTTGTAAGGTATAAGAAATGGCTTGACTAAAAACTGAAAACTTTGAGGGAATAAAACAAATACATCTGTTAAATGGAAAAATCCTAATACATAAGTAATTTTTTTCACCCCAATTTGGGGAAAAAAAGATTTTTGTTGAAAAATCAAGGTCCACTTCTTTTTAACCTGCTTGAATGCCTATCTTCATGCAAAAAAAGGTAGGTTCTTGAGTTACAGGGGAAAATGTTTATTTTTACCCCATTTACCCCAATGAGGGGAAAATAAGATGTTTTGAGAAAATCGGGCTGTCACGTGTCAGTCCCTAGAAAGGTTTGTGACAGACAAATGAAGGAACAAACAAAGCCTGAATTTATAGGACTCTTCCAGCTAAATAGGGAGTCTAAAAAGACAAACATTTTTATGGTCTTGAACAGTGCTCACTTGATAATTTTTTGACTAATTTTAATACCTTATTAACAGGAATAGAAAATTTTTTCAGTACTTGTGGTGATATTATTGTCATTTTATGGCGCATAAACTCAGTGCAATCTTGCGCACTGCCAGAGAAAAAGCCTAAAAATAAACAAGCTAGAGTGAAACCAAACCACAAAAATTAAGAAAACTGAAGCATTGATATAATAATGCTACTCTGTCCTTAAGAAACTCTATGAATAAAATGGTATTATAAAATAGCAGTAAATGAAATTAAACAAGAGATTTTAGAACTACTTTTTTTCACACAATATAATCTTAAATAATTTTTTATAAGGTTGTGACCACTTTTAAACTTTATTTCATTATAAGAATAAACATAAAATTAGATTTACCAATTCTTTTCTTTCACATCAAAATCTTGTTTCATTAAGGACTTATGAAGGTTTTTCTACATTTAATGATAAGAAAAACAGGGTTTTTTCTTAAATATATGACATCACAATCAGCCTTCTGTAAAAGAAAATCTGCTATAGCTTCCAAACTGGAAATAATTTAAAATTGAAATTTTTTGAATAAATTAATAAGAATAAATTTAATTTTGATTGCAAGTTTTACTAAAATAGAGTTTGGGCACTAGTTATCAATATTTTTCAGTAAATTTTCACTGGAGTGCTTGCAAACTAGTACTTAGACTCTCATAAATGAATTTTAGAACACTAGAAAACAATGTGAACTATATCATACATTTATCCTGGAAATATCATTATTCTGTTATGTATAGTTTTAAAACTATCGTAGATTTTGTCATAAAATTTTATATTGAGGCTGTTGGTGATGTCATAGAATTTAGAAAAACCTTCATTAGTTCTGAACGAAAAAAGATTTTGAAGTTAAATAAAAGAATTGTTAAATATGTTTTTATATTAATAAAAAGAAATAAAATTTAAGAATGGTCCTTTTAGATTAAGAAACATAAATACTCTTGTAAGATCTTATGAAGATCTTATAAGAAAGATATTGCAAGATCCTATAAGATTTTTAAACAAGGTACTTATTGTAAAAACAGAAAACATACCTTTAGCTAAAGTTTCCAACCTTTTACCATGTTCAGGTGGTATTGAATACCTATTAAAGAGAAAAGAAAATGGATTTATACTATGAAATATATATTATATATGAACATTTTATTTTTCTTTATCCATCTTTTGGATCAAAAACTTTTATTAAATCTAATTTTATTTATAATAATTATCATCTTAATAAAAAACAATTCACAGAGTAATTTTCACCGCATAAAAAGTATGGTGTAATAATCTTAATAATCTTTTAGGATTGAAAAGTTGTAAAGTTTTCATAAAATTTTTCAAAATATCATATAGTGGTTATGTTAAAAAAAAATAATAAAAAAGTTCTATTCAAATGATTAAAAGAACTGACATTAAGATGAATACTGTGAAAAGTACATAAAAACAAAAGAAAAAGTTCTATTCAAATGATAAAAAGAACTGACATTAAGATGAATACTGTGAAAAGTACATAAAAACAAAAGAAAAAGTTCTGTTTCCTACCAAAACTTGGAAGCTCCGAAATGTAGATAATTGATACTATATAAATCCATGTCTTCTGTGTGCCATGGAAACGTAGCTCTCCACATACCGAAATACAAATATGCAGTGTTAACGCCAAGTATTTTGATTTTACATTCACTGTTTAGAAGATCTAATATAGTATTAAGACGACTGATATTCCAATATTTAACATCAGAGTCGTATATTGAACCAGGGACATCAGCTCCATATATAGGCGGATTGAATGTCATGTTTTTCCAATATTTACGTTCAAGATTATCCGGGTCACCATCAGGTGGCTTGTATCTGTAAAAATATAAAACTTTTAAACTTTTTTGATTTAGTTGGCATCTAGTATTACCTGCATTATTATTTCAAAGTTTTAAAGTTCAAAAATCATTTTTTGTGTTAAAATGTTTACCTTGGACCTCTTAAATGTGTTTAAATTGGAAAGCTTACCTTGCACTTTCAGCCATTTCTTTAAAATCTTTAACTTTCATTTTTTTCTTAGACAAATTGAACAACTGTAATAGACCTAATGAAACAGCAATACAACAAATATCATTAAATAAAAAAACTAATTAACAGTGTTTTTAATCCAACCATCTCCCATAGGAGACTGCTACCCAATAATGCACATGTGTAACATTAATAACAATAAGCTCAAAAATTTAATGATTATTTCAGTTTTTGAATGAAATAAACTCAAAATATATATGTGTTTATTTTATAATGTGATGTGTTCTGATTTCATTATTGCATTTAATGTTTATTTCATTTAAAATATCTTTACATAATAAGACTTTTTTTAAAAAAGGCACAATGTTGAAGCCAATACATTTCCATTTCACATTTGTGATCTTCAAAAAATGATGTTTTTATATAGTCAACATTATCCAGTGATAACAAAATCGTTGCTTAGTAATTTGCTGCAAAATAAACTTT
>JAUELD010019747.1:0-14593 GCA_031471615.1 Aglantha digitale
GATAATTTTGGTCATTTAAAAGAAGTTGAAACATATACCACCAACTATAAACACAACGATATGTATCAAATGTTTGATAACAGACTTGTAAGTCTTCCACTTTTGTTGACTGTGTCTATCTATATGAAGCCTGCTTAGATGGAAATCGGGAACATTTTTATAACTGCGTAAAGAGTGTGATAAATTGTTAGAATTTTCTTCATCAATGCGACAGTTTGCTCAGAGGTTTACCCTATTTATACCAGGCTTTTTCCATAAATTCTTTATTACACATTCCTAGGTAATAAAATATGTACTTATTTTATAGGATTGGGAAGATCGTTACCTACATCCTTTATTTACGCATTTCTTAGATAAAAAATCTGAACCTAACATGGTGAGAATTTAATTATAAAAGTTTGTAAAAAACTGACTTGCAAAAGATTGATTGCTATTGGTAAAAAAAGGGGTTTGTTTTTGTTTGATTTATTTCATTATTTTAATTTTTTTTAGCCATGTCCAGATGTGTATTGGTTTCCATACATCACAGCTAATTTTACTCAAGAATTGATCGAAGTAAGAGAATTGTTCATAAAAAAGTTTCTTTTTAAATTTTACTCACATTTTATTCCAATATTTGGACGTTAAATTCCATTGTTTTTTATTTTTTGAGAAAATGCTAGACTACCAATAACATCAAGACTACCATTACTCCAAGCAACATAATGCTATGGTTCTTCCGTTTAACATATATTAGAAAACATTTCCACCCCCTAGTTGTATGTAACAACCCTCCTAAAGATAAAATATTGAAAATGGGAGTAATATTAATGAAAATGGGTGAAATATTACTGACAATTTTTTTATTTATTTAGGAGTGTGAACATTTGGGGGAATGGTCAGGTGGTAAACACAAGGTAAGGTTTACAATTATCGTCAATTGAGTATCAGGAGTAATGTATAACACCATCCTGTGTCTAGTTTAAATCTTTTAGAAATGTTTAGTACATTCTATTGCAAGAAATATTTTATATTTTTTCTATTTTTTTTGTACTACTTTATGCTACTTACTACTACAACTTTACTAATTGACTATAACCAATTAAAGTTATTCTAAAATCTTTTTTATAAGAACATATGCAATAATACTTTCTTAAATGTTTATATTGTTATCATCCCAATAGGATAAAAGAATTTCTGGTGGTTACGAAAATGTACCTACTGACGACATACATATGAAACAGGTAGAGTTAAAATCTCATCATTTATCTATGCCGTAATTTAGACATGATGTATCACACTGTTTCATATACTTTAAACATCACATGTTTGACGTCATGTGACGTTATGACGTTAAAATAGGCTTTTCTATCAATATTATTTCAACTTCAATACTAATACAGCTCACATCCTGCCTACATTGCTCAAAAATAATTTCATGAGCAATAAAATACTGAGTAGAGAATAAATACTTGCTGCTTGGTTATTTTGGTTATATCCTTTTAGAGCTGTAAATAAATTCATTTATCAAATTATTTTAAAATCGATAACTTTTGCAGATTGGATTTGAAAAACATTGGCTACAGATGTTAAAAGACTATGTCGCACCCATGGTAACGAGATATTTTGACGGTTATCATTCTCATGTAAGTACACACGAAATTATTAATGCAAGAAATTATATTTACTGTGCTGAACAAGTCTCTAATTTGTCATCTTTATTGATCTTGATTAGTCATACGCCATCATGAACTTTGTTGTTAAATACACAACGGATCGTCAATATTATTTACGTCCTCATCATGACTCATCAACTTTTACCATTAACATGGCGTTGAACAAAAGAGGGGTAGATTACGAGGTATATATACAATCAACTTTTTTATTTAGACAATGAAATTTCTATACTTTTCGTCAATATTTTCTTTTTACCGCAAATAAAAATGAAACTTTTCCCACTGCACAAGGAATCATGAAATAAAGTGAAATAAAATTCACATGAACTTACAGCCTTGTTTCTAGTGTCAAGCAGACAGATCATTTTTTTATAACCAGGGGTAAAAATTATTCTTAACGATGCATAAAAGTTACTCTCGAAGTTACTCTTAGTTTTTCTAAAATGGAACGTTATTGGTTATTGGACTTCATTCATGTTTTTCTTAACGCCATTAGCTTGGTGATAACAAAATATATTTATTAATTATATGCTGGGTATTTTCAGGGTGGTGGTGCCAGATTTTTACGCTACAATTGCAGCGTCGCTGATACACAAGTAGGTTGGGCACTGATGCATCCTGGTCGATTGACACATCAACACGAAGGTCTTCCTACAACTAAGGGAACAAGATACATCATGGTCTCATTTATTGACCCTTGAATTGAATCTTATAAATTATATATTACGAATTTGGTTATTAAATAATGAGTTCCCATGAATACATCTACAAATTAGGCTTTCGTTACATTTTTACTGTAAGTAAAACCATTGTTATAAACGTGATTATCGTATAACGCATTTATACGTTTTGATTTATCAGGACTGTAGTCTGCACATGTATGTGGACACACTTACTGTAGAATTTATAAAAATATTTGTGTTGGTGTTCTTTAAATCTTTTTGTGTAGAATATTTAACAGATGCAACGAAACTTTACATATTTTTTTTACTTTATTTTTAGACTATTATCTTTTTAGATTATATTTATTTTTTATACAGAATTTGTAGTTATAACCAGAGTTATTGATTTTTGTATGCATTTATATTTTTTTAGAAATATTTTATACGAACAATTTTAAAGCCTGTTTCTTTTAACATTACTACCTCAAAAATTATACACCTATATAATATAGTACTTCCCAGTACCCACTGTGTTCAATGGTTGGTGATGAGAAATCCGAGATATTTTTTAAATACATAGTGTAATATAATTAATGTACAATAAATAAAGACAAATGTGATATAGGTATTAAAAAGAAATAAATAGAAATCATTGTAAGTGTATAAAAATATGAGGATATAAGGGAAAACATGAAAGGATAATGAAGCCAAACTGATTGGATATATTTACATAACCTAAACCCTGTACATAAGTTTTACAAAGCAAACAAAGGCAATCAGGCACGTCCAATTTCTTCTTAAAAATATTCGGTGAGTAATATTCCTTATCCTTATCCTTATATATTCCTTATTTCAGAAGACAGAGAATTCTAAAGTTTGGAACCCAAATATCGCAAAGAACTTTTACCCATTCTTTCAGTATCCACAGAAGTTTCATGCATTCATTAAAAAAGGTCATTTAAATCATTTCAGCATTATTTTACAAATTCCAATCATCAAAAAAACATAAAGCTTTATAATGAAATTTTCTTAATTCATCTTTAGTAATCAAAAGATCATCAAAAGAAGATTCATTAAAGAATAGCCTCAAGGATCTTTCATGCAATCTGTTTATTTTAACTTCTAGCTTCTAAGCCTAGACAGAACACTTCATTTCCTATTTACCTTTTTACATATCTTATTGACATGTATGTCAAACCATTATCAATATTAATTAGTAAAAGTTAGACAAAATTATCCTCCTATATCAAGTCCCCACCCACTTTAGCAAAAACATATTCGTGTTTATGAACTGAGACCAGCAGATGACACTTGTCTGTATTATGCTTCATAAAATTACATTAAAACCAAAATATGGCAAGATTAGAATTGCAGATTCACAATAATATAGAGTTGTATTATCAGCAAAGTCATAAATATCAATATCTTTAAAAAAATATATCATTTATATAAATATGAAAAAGAAATGGATCCAAAACAGATCCTTGATGAACCCCCTGCAAAAACTCAGACCATAAACTAAAAGTGCAATTAATCTTTACATGTTGTTTCCTATTTCATAAATAACTTTGAACTAAAGGAAGAGAGTTTTTACTGAATCCATATGCATTTAGTTTTGCTATGTGCAGTTCATGATTAATTGTATCAAAAGCTTTTTCAAAGGTCTATTAATACAGCACTTGTATAACCTTTCAAGTCAAGATTTTTTTCCATTTTTTGAGAAGAGATAAAAGAACTGTTTGAGTGTTGAAACCCTCCCTATAACCGTTTATATAGGGGGATAAAAAATATCAAGTTGTTTTTGCATGATTCTTTCAAAAACTTTTGGTACAACAGGAAGGAAACTAACTGGTCAGAAGTAGGATTCCCCTTCTCGTGTACTGGTGTCACATCTGCTAGTTACAAATTATCAGGAATATGAAACTGAGCATTAATGTCACCATTCCAAAAATCTAATAGATAATCAGAACAGACTTCATCTTTAAGACACTAAGTTGGAAGGCCATTTGAACTCTTCATCAATTTCTTTCGTAATTTCATCAACATCTGTAGAATTAAATATGAAGTTAGAGTAGACTAAACATGATTTTTTTCATTTATAGTCTTAATACTAGGATGGTCCTAAATTTTTCAATAACAATTTCAACAGGCTTTATTAAAAGGGAGGTCTCAGAAAGAAGAGAGCCATCACATTTTAAATTTAAGGAGAAAACAGTTTCTGAAATGCAATGATCCTATGATATTATATTTTCAATTTCAACTAAATTAATCTTTGATAATAATATTGAAGTTTTATCACTTTAATTGATTGATAACAGTCTTCAAAAACAACTTATTATCTGTTATACATTTTATAATAATAATTTTTACGTTGTTTTTTATAAAAGAAAACAGTACACAAACCAGTTGACCCTAAATTGTCATGGTACTGCGTGGCGTTTATTTAAATCATGCGACTTCACAAAAATTTTAAAAGTTACCGATTCATTAGGGACTTAAAGGGCAAATTGTAAAACGTATTTAAAGGAAATTTTACCAATAGTTAAAATAATTCCATGCTTGAAATGAGAGAAAGTAAGAAAATCTGTTATATTATAAAAAATATATATAATAATAGTAAAGACGCTTTCAAGCCGAATACCACTAAGGTTTTTAAAGATCAACGTAAAACATACCATAAAACAAAACAACTGTTTGAATAATAGCTAAATTAGTAGACTTTATCAATTTATTCTGAGGTCTTTACATTGGAACATTGTCAGGAGCCCTTTCAGTTTTGAATTTAAATTTTATTTCAAAAAAGCTAGATCAGAAAACCTATATTTTTGAAAGACCATTGAGAATAAATGAACTGATTAAAATGCAATGGAATACGCCATTCTCAGGTAAAAGCTGCCATTTTATAAGGGAAGTATTATTTAATACTTTAGTATTTAATTTGAAGTATTATTATTTGGGAAGTTTTGATGGCGAAGATGCTATTTTCGTGACTTTTTATCAAATTAGATCAATATAAGGGGGTCATATGACTAGATATTTTGTAAAAATCTTAATTGAAGTGTTATCTTTATGATGGATTAATAGCAAAAATGGTGTCATTAATTTAGCATCTTTTGCCATTGAAAACAGTAATGGCGGTTGCAACTCTTACCCGTATCGAGAGAACAGCATATTATATGACAAACTTGGCTGGTAAAGAGTAAGTACGAAGTGGAATCGTTTTATTAAAAAATCTAAAAGAGCTGCTTCACTTTCAGGTTTGTTGTGTTTTGTAAACGAATATTTTCTAAGTTTGCAAACTAACAATGATCTATTATAAGGTATATTTTTGGTATATATTTTTGTTTCTGTTATTTATGCCTTTTTGTAAAAAGAATTAGCTAGCCAAATGATCTAATCAAAAGTGTATTACTGGGTATAGATGTTGCTAAATCCGTTTTTTTGTAACAAATTTGTTGTTAATGTTTTCGAAAATAAGTTTCAATACATAAAGAACAACACCACCATTATTACTACTAAAAATATATATTTCTCAATAACTAGCGGTTTAAAACATGCCACTTTTAATAAATACACAAAAGTCTCTCTTATAAATCTATTAAAAACCTTCATAAAGTAACAAATAAAAAATGCGTAGTATTTAGACGAACTGGTAGTAACAAGGAATGGAGAGGGCATCATAAACACCCTCAAGAGAGCCAACCCCTTAAAAGAAGAAACTAGCCCCAATTTCTTTCAATGTGCATAAACAGATACTAAGCAAACAAAAAAACAAATTGCAAACTTAAGTTACATAGATTATATAATTGCTAATTTTATGGTCTTAAATTTATGAGAAAAATACTTTAAATTACTCAGGTAAAACAATTTAAACACACAAAGATTTATAATCGTCCAACTCTTATTGTCAGCAAAATATGAGAAACAATTTGGAAATAAAAAGGTTAGTTCATTATGGATCTATAGTTCTTATTGGTTTTTTTACAGCTTTTACAACTTCTTACAAAGAAAAAGTTAAAAGATCTTCAGTGAGATTAGATTGCATGAAGTTACAGTCAATAGAAGAATGAGATAATTGACCATAGAAACTGGTTCTTACTGGATAAATATAGACTAGATCTTTTATGGGGCTATAAATTTCATAATTATGAACTTCACAAGACTTCCTGAAGTAGTTATGAAATATTGGAGGATATTTTTTTTCCAGGGAATGTTTAACAAACAAAACATTGTTGAATCTTTAGTATTTTGTTTTTACTATAAGAGGTAAAACATTTTTGTCATCATTTTTTTTTCAGTAATTATTATTATTATTAGTATTCCTTTATTTTAATTCGGTATGCGTTAAAATATACAGTTAAAATTTCTTCAATATAAAAACAGAAAGGCACAGAAACAATGTAACTGGCCTATTAAAACCGAATAAATATACAAATATTAAAATTAATATACATATAAAAATACTAAAATAATGCTATGAAGAAAATCTACCAGATGATTTAGAATTCTCGAATTAGGTAGATATAAGTATCTCAATGATTCAACAAAATATTGATTCTTTTGATTTTCTTTTCAATAATGTAATTAAAAATGCTATAAAATTGCAATTGGATTTTTTTCCATAATTTTTTTTGTGTTCTCTTGTGAACAGATTTAAACAATTGGTTTTTTTACTTTTTAAAATATTTTGATAAGAGTTTTTAAAATAATTAGTTTGAACTCTGACCTTTTCATAATTGTTTTCATTAATGATTTTTTCATACATTTTACTTGGTTAGATCCATCTGTCTGTTTCTTAAAGGGAACACAAGCCAATGTGTTAGGACATGTTTGTTTCAGATTAAAGAGCTTTAAAAAATTAGATCTTTTTTATTCTCATTCTCAAGATATCTTTATTTAAAGTTGTAAAATTGAAAGAGACAAAATAAATTTTTGATAACGACAGATAAATTAGATCCAGGAATAAGTTAACATGACATCACATTAAGGTAAAAATTCAACAAAAAGCTAAATAACGCAATAAATGTTTAAGAAGTGCACCTCATGAAACTTTGCAGATAGAAAGATAAATTACTAACAAATTGAAGACAAATTCTGTCGTAATTTGTTTACTAGATCTAGCCTATTCACTAAAAAAGCCTGGATCTAGAAACCAACAAAATATTTTTTCGATTGAAAATATTCATCAAATGTTTAACCATTCGTCTAACCACCTGAAAATTTTCATGTTCAGAAAAACCATATTTTTTGTGTTATTTAATATATATGGTTGTTAACCCTTATACCCTCATCAAAGTTGCTTATGTATTCCTGGATCTAGTTGAAAATTTTTGTCAAAAAACTTTCCGATTTTGTAAATTTAAATTAAGGTATCTTGGGAACAAAAGAGCTTTTTGTTGAAATATTGATCTAAGTATAGTATCACAGTTTATAGTATAGTAAGTATTTGATGCTCTATAAGTTAAAACAAACATGACCCAACACCTTGGAATCCCTATTATATTTTGAGTTGCTTGGTTTCTTTACCATTACCTTTTAGGTGATACACATACAGTAACATGGCTTGAGCTATTAAGTTATTGTAGCTTAGTATAGTTAATTTTGTTAAAGAGAATGATATTTTATCTTTATATATGGTTTGAAAATATGCTTTTAAAAAAATAGAAATGTCCTGTATGATTGGGCAATACTTAAATATTGTGTTATTACGACTTGGTTATTCATTTTTTATAATAAATTTGATGTGGTGTAAATGCAGTATTGAGACAAATTTGGTATTATTATATTTTCCACCATATATATTTCCATTCTGAATTTTAGGTTTTTAAACGTAAAATTGGTAGATATAATTGGTAGATATGTACATTCATATTTAGATCAATAAATAAAAACACCTATATTTATAAGCAATGGGTGGTTCGGTGATTCCGATTGTTGTATCTACATTATTTTGGGCAGCTGTTGGTATAATTTTACCATTTTTTGCACGTGGCAAAAACAAACAGGTTATTCGAGTTAGTCTGGTATTAACAGCAATATGCTGCTGGTTATTTTGGTTATGTGTGTATGCACACCAAATGAATCCTTTAATTGGACCTGAGTTGAAAAAAGAAGAACTTAAAGCAATATTGATTGAGTGGGCTGGAAAAGAACCATGAAGTTTTAACTATTTTAATTAACATAAGAATGTTTAATTCCAAGAACTCAATATTTTTTTATAATTTTTTTTTTAATTTATGTTTTTGATTCTTTTGATTATAATATTTTCTCAGTCCTAAAATTAATTTATGTTTATCTGATTTCTTGGTTAACTGTAAAAAATATTGTAAAAAATGTATGTTCACTCTACAAGTTCTGATTTATTCTTGCACGTCTCTTAAAATATATTTTTTTTGCTCTTAAGTTCATGATGTACGGATGTTTGATTTGTTTACAACATTGCTGTGTTGTATGTATTTTAATGTAATATTACAGAAGATAGAATTCTCTTCATCTATAGCTTTTATTTTTGTTGTGTGTTAGTGGTGTATAAGTAGGAGTATGATAGTTGACAGAAAATTGTTTCTATCTACTATACTGTTATTTTTTTGCTAACTTACACTGTTGTTCATTTCAAAAGGGAGCCCAAAGTGTCAAGACAAGTGGGAATGTTATTAATCTTTTTGTTCTGTTGTCATCATAATCTATCAATTTTGTTACCATGCTATGTTCTTTTAAGACAAAATGGCGGAATTTAAAACATTGATGACTTGATAAAAGTTTTACAAAGAAATCGTGACATATCATGTTCCTAAATATTTTGAAGCTATTTAGTACAAGCCTAAATTGTCTTGATATCTGTTTATATATAATATGAAAAAGGTCTTTAATTTAATTCCTTCTCCGCACCCCTGATCCTCTTTTATATCCTAAAGGAAGTAAGATTGGGTGTCAACTAATTTAAACCCTATAGTACAGGCTCTATTATAAATTGATACAATATAGTATCCTGGACATAATTGGTGTTAACTTTAAATTAAGAGAATTACATTGACTTATTTTGTTCCGTATGTTTGTTTATTTTTTATTTTTAGGTTTATTTTCATAATGATAGCATCAAGTTTAACAACATTGCTTGTGAAAACTAATGAAATTTATTTCTTACTTTTATAAAGTCAAACTATACCATCTATTTATTTGCTTCAAATATCAAAGAGGGTTTATCCAGTGGCAAGATCGTGTAGTTTAACAAATTACTCGGCTAACATTTTACCATGCAACCTGCTGGAGCTGCATCACGAAAATCCTATAGTTTTCACAATCAGTTTACAAAATATTTTATTGCTACTCGACCATGGTCTTTTTCAGCAAGTCTGACTCCTGTGTTACTAGGCAACGTTATTGCATACATCGAAACACATAACTTAAACATTACACTGGCGATTATTAGTTTAGCCTGCGTTCTGACTGTTCATTGCGCTGGCAATCTTGTGAACACATTCTACGATTTCCATGCAGGAGTCGACCAAAAGAATTCTGATGATGTTACGTTAGTACATGGTATCTTACGACCTGATGAAGTTAAAATCCTAATTGTGCTGTCTTATACCATCGGTAGTATATGCTTTTATACGATATTGTTTACTTCTAAGGCAAGCTCATTTTATGTAGTTATTTTATTTGCAGCTGGTTTATGCGGTAGTTTCTTTTATACTGGAGGTCCGGGAATGAAATACTGTGCACTTGGCGATGTGTTAGTCATGTTGACTTTTGGACCGGTTGCCGTGCTTTATGCATACATCGTACAAATGGGTCGGTTTTCATGGCAACCATTGGTGTATTCTATTCCACTTATGCTCAATACCGAAGCGATATTACACGGCAATAATTCTAGAGATATTGACGGAGATAAGATTGCTGGTATTTTAACGTTGGCAATCGTTCTCGGAAAAAAATATTCGTATTTGTTGTATTTACTTTTGCTTTTTTCTCCATATCTGTTCCTTATAGTATTATCGGTAACTTCAACTAAATTATTTTTTTTGCCGTTTTTTACACTTTCTTTGGCGTTGGATTTAGAACAAAGATCTCGATTGGGTGATTTAAAGTTTATACCACGTGACACAGCTAAATTAAATTTAGTATTTGGAATATTATATGTTAGTGTATTTTTGTTGAACGATATTTAATATCAAGTTTAGATTATAATATGATAATATATTTTATAGAATATATTAAGAATATGTAAGTTAAAACTCAAATACGAAATCGTTTTAGATGTTTTGTGCGTGTAATAATATCTGCGATGGAGAGATGACCTGTTTGTAAGCGCGGTGAAACTTGTAGAACTACTGTTTAAGTAATTAAAAAATGAATAATTACCAAACAGTTTTACCCATATGTGTATTAAGGATACGGTAAAGTATCCAAATAAAAAAGTACTCTTTTTAATTGGCTATTGTACATTGATTTGATTTAATGCAATTTTCAAATTTATATATTTTATTGGAAACTAAACTCTTTTTCCAATGCTATATTTATTTTATTCTATTCAATTATAGTTTTTTGGATTTGCGACTCTAAACAAAAATATCAATATTTTTCGATTTATTAACATAGCAAAAGTTGAAACCGCTGGCCATTGGTTTTATGTCATTGTGTTCAGTATATTTGTGGATATTTTGCGTTGAAGTTGCATAATTAAAATCTGTCATGTTTTTTATATTTATGGGGTTATAAAACTAAAAAAAACGCTTTCTATAAACTAAGACTAAAAATTGAATGTACTTCAAACATATTTTTAATAAAAAAAACTTCAAACCCAGTCCTTAATTAATTTTGCTATGTTAACTTAAACCGTACAGCAAACCCCCTTTACAAAATCGTGTTTTAAAATAAATCCATTTTAGTTTTTTTCATAAACCTTACAAAAATTTAAGATATATTTCATCATATCACATTATCGCAAATATTCAACTGAAAAAACTATAGAATCTTCAACTGGGTTAAAATTGATTATTTCTACTGTACCATACACAACGGTCTTGGTTATATAAAAAAACTCTATACCACAAAAATCCTAAAGGGCGGATGCTTAGGCTAAAGAGCTGCAGCTATGTAAGATAAGATAAATATCTATATTTTAAGATCTATATTTTCCGTTACATTGAAATTACATTTGCTCCAGATTTCTCGAATAACAGATTTAAGTTAAATATAATCGTATAAAATTATCATAAAAGTTCTTTTTTAATTTCTACAAAGTAAACAGGCGAATAAAAAATCATATCAACAATTTTAGCACAGAGCCCATTCAAAATAACAGACATAAAATGTTGTTCTTCATGAAGTGTTTAAAAAAAAAACTGAAAACATATGTGCCTTAAGAGGGGAAATTAATCTATTAAAGTTATTAATTAGATAAATGTGCACAGTGGTCTAGTTAATTTAACTAGGAGAAGTACTGTACATATTAAACCAGGCTTCTTACATTATGTTTTTTTCATGAAAATCAGTTTTAGGAAGTAAATCGATATAAAATTTTATTTCTATTTCGTTTCACTTTAGTCGGGCATCAAGTGAAAATCAACTGTATAAAACTATGGGAAGAGTGGTCTATCTAAACAACTTATGTTAGATAGAGAAATAGCTGTCCGAACAGGATGTTGGCTGAAGTCTGAAGTTTTTACTAAATTTATTTTCGTAACTTTGGTGACACATTGTTGTCAATAAACTATATAAGATCATGTTTATTTTAACGTTAGTTGGGAAATTGAATTTATGCAGCAAAAATCTAAACTTTTTTAAATTCCTGCGAAAAAAATTTCGCAGGTATAAATTTCGGGTGCAAAATTTGCAAAGTTTGTATTAGTAAGAAATATCAAAATATTTTGATTAGGATTGTAGGTGTAATTTAAAGACCAGAATTTTTCCAATCAAATAATGCTTCATTGCCACTCTAATTATCACATTCAATATCATCATCAAATCAATCACTGTTTTATCGTTATCTTCTGATTTTTCTTCATCATCACTTTATTTGAATACAATAAAACTAACCTCTTCCTTGGTGTCTGCAAAGTAACTTGTCCCTACTCTGTCACAAATGTGCAGTCCTTTTTTTAACTCAATTTATTTAGTGGACAATTGACCGGTAGGGTTATTATTCATAATAAAAAAAGTAGAATATGTTCTGTTACCAAAGCATTTCAAATTCAATCATATTATATCAACAAAGGAATTCTTTTATCAAAGCAAAATAGCAGTAATAATAAGATTTACACAACATAAAAGAAAAATCGATTGTAATACCTTCATATAATAACATATGCAATATTAATATTTCATAAAAACTTTTTTTTTTTTACATTAATAAGTTAACACTCAAAACGTCTGACACGATGAGAAAAATTACGTTCGTTTGTATTGTAGCAACGTACTTGTACCAAGTAAACGCTAACAACTTGGACTGGTTGTTAGGCTCTAAAACATTACAAATAGGCTATGGTACGAATTGCCATTTATTTTGGCGAGCCTATACCTTAAATGCTGAATTTCGATGCGGGACCAGTAAAGGTGACCCAATGGAAATAATCAAAACAAGCACCGGGTATGTAACTGCGTTGTTATTTGTTGTTTAGTTATACATTTATCTTAACGTTTTTAAATGAAGTGTGATGGTAAAATACTTTCAAAGGGAGCTTTAGAATACGTTTTATAAATCGTCTGCTGCCGCTAATCGACGTGCTAATTTTTATTTTGACGAGCCTATAGTTTGTCGGAGTGGCTCAAAGGTAACGCTTCAAACTTTCACCGCAATGTTCTCTATATTCGAGTCCTCAGTTCTAGGTTGTCTGATACATAAACCAGTATTCAAAACACAAATATAACACCACTGTAGTACAAATTCAAGCACTTGAAATGTACCAGAACTTTTGGGCAAGAACTTCATGATATGAGTCCAATAGGACTTCTAGAAGCCAAGGGTTATCGTTTAACCCTATTTTGTATGGACTACTTAGGGGTTCTGAGTTGGTGTGATTGACGGGGTTCAAAAGACCCTGATGTTTAAATCGTAGTGCGAAAAAATTTAGTATCTATAAAGAGGAAAGGTTGTTCTATAAAAAGATACATTTTCAAAAGTCACAAAACTTGATGTCAATAGCACTAAAATTATCTTAGTAAACAAAAACCAATAGGTTATTTGACCACTCCACTTGGAATAGGGTTATTTAAACGATCTTTGAATAACCATTTTTAAAAATGTGTTTGTTCAACTAACTTGTTGATAAAACAGTACACAGTACACGCATAATAAAATTGGTATATAAATGGTATCCGGACAAATGCCCGCCCGGACAGTTATCCGCCGTATAATTGCTTCCTCCCGGAAAAGTGTCCCCCTCCCTCCATGGAAAATGAACACTATTATGATTCGAAAGTGTAGATCGTTAAAAATAGGGATCAATAAATTAAGTACCGCTTGTTTACGTAGATAACAAGCGTATATATGTAAGCCAGTATGACACTGAAAAAATATACACAATATATATATTAATTGAAAATTTTAAATATTGTGCTAATGTCATACTGGACTGTATATTGAAATTGATATTTTAGCTAGTAATAGTGTAAGTTTTAAAGCATTACTTATGCTAATATTACAAAAAATGTATGAAACTATATAGACTATATAGACAAATTTGCTGATCTCCTATTTAAATACCAGCTGTGGACACGCAGTCCCCATATTTCTTTAACTTTTTAAAAAAAATTAAATTTGATCACGAAGCCGGGAGGTTTGTTCCAACTTTAGTTAGATACACTAGTTAGTTTCATATTGGCCGGCATTATTAATCTCCTCAACAGTCAAGGTTTATAAATTATTTATCCCTATGCTATCTTCACTGATCCTCCCGAAGTATAAAAGTGCTCGCTATAGGGGTTAGTTGTTCAGGGGGAAATTGTTCTAGAATCATTGAAAACAGCCATGTTCGTTGGTAAGTTTAGTCGAGTGCCGGCGAGTAAGCGTAATATTAATCTGAACCGATAAGTATATCTCGAAAAGAACAATGGATGAGTAGCTATGTTAAAGCCTAATCTTGAAATTACTTCACCTTCATTTAAGTAATTGGTGTGACTTCATAAGTCTTCATAATCAACTTGCAATTTGAATAAACTTCCCATTTAGGTATCAAATAAAATCCGGAAACAAACGATTGTATTTCAAGAAAACTACAAGCAGTGTTAAAAATGGCGTGTTTGCTGTGGGAAATCCTGGCAATATATTTTATATTC
>JAUELD010019968.1:0-10206 GCA_031471615.1 Aglantha digitale
CCGCCGCCATCATGAGTTTATAATTTAGAAAAAATTATTAAATGTGAACTTGAGTTGGATGCTACTAATATTTACAATATGGACCGGCATCTGTATTTTTTAACTAAAATTTTAGAGGAATGAAAAATAGTTTTACTCATAATAAATTGCAATAAATTATAGTAAATTATAATATTTTATTCACAGATAAGAATTTCAAATTTCAGTGGAATCTTTGCGGTAAATTTGTTTTATCATCTTAAATTCCAGTTCACATTTAATCTATAAAATATATCGACTGTTAGTGATGTTACAGAGAGAGAACTATTATAATTTAATCTTACCCGTTTTTTTCATAGAGTTATTTTATATAGAAAGATATTTGATAATGAAATGCATTGTTATTTCCTATAAATTACATCGACCAGATCAATAATATAGAAATGCTCTGCATAACGTCTACCATGTTATTAACTTTAAGGCTTTTGAATAACTGAATTTTTTAATTATCGTAATATTTACTTCATAATTTGAGCAATTGTAGAGTTATTCTATTCTTAAAGAAAAATATATCAGGGACAAAAAATTACTGATAAGGCTGCGGTGATAACTCAAAAAGTATATATGCTATAGAGTTGCAAAGAAATCTTGTATATTCAAATTTGCTGTGATTAAGGTTAGATCATGTAACTTGATAAGACTTGCTTTTACAAGTTAACGTTCGTAAAACCTTAGCGGTCTTGTTTTCGCTAACGCTGGTGTATAACCTAATTTGTTTACTTACAATCAATATCTATATATTTGCGAAAAAGTAGTAGCAAACATAATAGGTTCTAATTTTAACAGTAACAAGTAAAGTAACAGGTATTACTTAGAACCTCTCTAGTTGTCCGATCATAACCTACTACTTATTATATGTAACCTACTGCATATAACCTCAATCGTTTCTCTAAAAAAAGGTCTATTTAAGTGATTACAACCAATGTCTTAAAAATAACGCATCCAAATGTTTGTGTTTAGAGACTCGTAAACAGCGTTTCAGCATTTAATCTAAAAATACTGGTTTTACAATGTCATAGACTTTCAGGCTCGTCAACATCTGTTGCACGAGGGGCACGTACTAATCTGACATGGTATGCCGGCTGCAAATAAAAATCATGTTTATTCTGAAACGGATTTTCATCATGCAAAGTCTAAGGAAGAGGCTAAGGGATAATTCTTGTTAAACTGCAAATCCATTTATAGCTTAAATTATTATATATATTTTATATTCATAGTTTTTAATAAGATGCTATTGCCCTCCTGTTGCTGTTGTAACGTCTATCCTAAAACTATAATGATGACGGGAAGTATATATGTCACAAAGCAAAATATCTGGTTTCACAATATACCAGATTTGTTGATCTTTCTCTTCTTATCTCGCCAGAAACTTTATGCAAATAGAATATATAATTCCATACGTGACAGGTTAGGAAATTCTTAGGCAATACTAGAAAATAATAGAAAAAGAGTAAAAGCCTTAAAATTTATACATCATCTTCAGTACACGTTAGTTAGTATTGTCCATTCATTTAGGTGGTCCATGATTTTATACTTAATATTAACCATCAACGAAGAGATCTACTTCTTGAGCGCGAAATCGATCTTCTAGGGCTACGCGAAAGACTGCGACGTGGACTTCTTGAGCGAGATCTGGAATATTTTCGTGGAGCGGGAGATCGTGATGTAGAGCGAGAGCGACGAGGTGAACGACTTCTTGATCTAGATCTCGAGCGAGAACCGCCACGATACGTCTGAATGAAAAGTTAGGTTTAAAGATACAAGATCATCACATCACTAAATATATATAGACTATCTCTGTCATAAATTTATAGATGAGATGATCTTTAGTAGCATTCTATATAAAAGCATACTATTATATATACCTAGCAAACAATTAGAAATCTAATAAGGAGATTCTTAGTTCTTAAGCCACTAGAAAGTCTGCATAGTCAGAGTGGCTCAATTGGTAGAGCTTCAAACTTTCACCGGAATGTTTGCGGTTTGAGTCCTCCAACTGCCTGAGGTTGTCTGATGAGCAGTATATGAAGCGGTATATGAAGCGCCATTGTAAACACCACCGTAGCACAAATGGGAGCATTAAATACAACAGAACCTTCGGCTAAGGACTTCCCCTCGTATAGTCACTGACTTCTGGGAAGCCTTGTAAAAAACTCAATCACACATAAGACTCTACTTACTTAAGGCGAAAAACTATTAACTTTCTTTAAAATTAATAAGAATAGACACTTACAGAAACAAGTTTAATTCTTTTTCCAAATAGATCTGAATCGTCGAGTTTTCTTACAGCATTTTGCATGTCTTTGTAAGAAGCGAATTCAACAACACTTCAAAGAGAATAAAATTCACACATTAAATATGACTACAATTTTTAATATTTCTACAAGTACAAAAACATTAAGCTACTAATTGACTACTAAAAAGTGAACATACCCTTCTCCCATTTTTTCTCTGTGACATTTTGCAAATGTAACTTCTCCAGCTTGTCGAAAGTAATCTTTGATATCCTAAACAGGGTTTTAAAAAATATCTCATAAAATACATCCGCAAAAGTAAAATGTTTTTTAAACGGGAGATACCTTAACAAAAAATAGCATAGTAAGCTGCTCAAATATAAATATGTAGATTACTTTTAATTTCATTTATGTCATGAATTGGTGTGAAATGTATCAGTTTTGAAAATTATTTTTAATCAATGTACATATTCTAACACAAAATAGTAATATCAAATTGAGTATTGGATTGATTAGCCTTTGTGGTTTAACTCCATACGAGCCAATCGTAAATGTAAACAGGGGAGGGAGGAACAAAATTTACATTAACATGTTAGTATAGTTAAATTCAAAGATAACGAATCTTTGAAACACCAATTATATATCTCAACAGATCTTTTTGTTAATATGTCACTAAAATAGGAGGGATCTACTAATAATATCTTCATTCTTTTGTAGATTAAAAACTTTTGGGTGTAGCATCGTTACTTTATTCACCACCTACCTTGAATTCATTACAAGAAATAGGTTATGGAGATCAAGCAAATTTTCAAAAACCAACCAATGTGAGTTTCTCAAACAAGCGGTTACACCAGGCCAAAAACAAGATCGCCAATGATCTTTTTTGTACCACGGTTAAACCAGGCCAAACATTAGACCATCAATCAACCAAAACAGTAACACATATCATGCATTAAGAATTGGCCAACAATCTTATAACAATCACAAGTTTTGTTATAATAATTTTGTAAAGACATTTTTCATTACTGGCCCTCCAAACAAACCATTTACATACAAGTATCCCAAATAAAGCCATATTACAAATAAACACTGCAATGAAATAAATGACTTAAGTTAATAAACATTGGAAAGATACATTTCGATTAATAAATGAAATTTAAAAGATTTTAATAGAAAAATTTTTTAGATAAATTATTACACATAAAATATGCTATCAAGCTAAACATACCTGCCAACTGCAGCGAGTGGATAGATTTTCTATGACTAATCGATATTCTGTGTTATAAGGTCGACCGTACCTGCATAACGTGAAGTAAAAATTGTTTTAGAACAAGAAGATAACTAGATAATGGAAATTTAAATATAAATGAAGATAAACACTTAAAAAACAAAGGAAAAAAAAGAGCAAAAATATATTTAAAGGAAGCAATATATTTAAAGGAAACACTTATCATTACAATGAAAATAACTTACTTGGAACTATATCCACCTCGATCACTATAAAAAGAAAAAGAAATAAGGGAAGTTATCTAGAAAAACTTACAAGTTAAACCACAGAGATAACTTTACAAACTAATACTACAAATAAAGAAAAAATATGTGGGAAATAAAATAACTTGAGAAATGGCAGTAAGACTTAAATACTAAATTTATATACCTATGACCTCTACTACCTCCTCTTTCTTCATATCTACTGCTGCCTCTGTCATAACCACCACCACCACCACCGCTGCCACCTCGACTTTCACTGCGGCTACCACCACGATCTTCTGATCTTCCAGTTGGTTTAGCATATTCAACTTGAATTCTAAATATTTAAAGAAAAACATGTATTCCATTAGTTATTCCATAATGCTTTAAATTTTAATAACATATTTATTTCTAATGCATGCTTATCAATTGAATTGAGTATAAAGCTGTGCTTTAAGTTGCTACTTCATCTTCAGCAACATACTACAGAAATCTTTCCTATTTAGAGTCAAAAAAAAAGTTATTGAACATCAAACATAAATTTTACAAATGAAATTCAAGAGTTTTTTTTTACCTTGTTCCTAATAATTCTTTTCCATTCAATTCATAAATTGCATCATCAGCATCACGTCGGTCATCAAATATCTAGCAAACAAGTATTTAAGCTGTTAAATATACTGATTTTAAAGTTTTAAAAATTAGATCTTTAGTGTATAAGCCTATTTAAGAGGTTGTAAATTACACAAGCTATCCCCATCAATTTTTTTACTTTATATCAAACAAAGTAATTAAATACTTTGACTGTATGTTAAAAGTCCTTGCCGCAACCCTTACATTCACAGGTTGCCAGCTCATCAATTTTATAAAAACATCCACTGAGTAATGCAATAAACATTATTTTTACAGTCGCCATTTTGAAATCCCGTAATTGAGTTTTGGCTTGAAGTTTATATGAAATTTAGATGGGGAGATCTTGTGTAATTTACTGTATGATAGCATAGTTATTGTTTACACTAAAAAATTGCAAAATATATAACAAAAAAACTAGCAACAAAGACAAAAGCAACAAAGACACAAAAAATAAAAATTGAGGTTGGCTGAGGTTGTAATATATATTTAAAAGTTTTCAAATTTTATAAAAAGATATGTTAAATTTTATTTTCACCATTAACGATGCTATCCCTAACGCAAAAATGTATAAGTGGGTTTGTTACATTGAGCTCAAAAGTTCTGTATTTTAATGTACCACATGATGCTTCGTTAAATTTTGCAGAAAAAACTTTTTTAGAAGGAATTTATATTCATTTTTGTCATTTTAAATAAGGGTAGATGATATAAAACTTATAATATAATAGAGTGATGATATAAATCATAGTTTAGAAATATTGAATCTGAGAAAATATTTAACAAAGTTGAAGTTAAAGTTTTTCTTTAAAATCTGAAAAAAAAAGTTTAGAAATAAACAAAGACATCAAAGACATTGACTCGTAAGATAGCAATTAATAAAACCATAATTTTCAGCAACTATCTTGAACATCTGGATTGAACAGAACATTAGTGGGAAACTACTATTTGCTAGTTGTATTTTTCTGGTCCATTTCTCAGGTTTCAAAGTTGATTTTTATAATTATATGTTATTGTCAAAATATATTCTATACTAAATTTCCAATGATCAAGAGATAAGGCGGTAGCCAACTGGGGTATGAGCTAGCTAGCAAGTAGTTAAAGTTTTTTGTAAGGATTTTTCAATCAATGAGGTCATGTAAAAATAACTAGCAAGATGTGTTAGGTTTAAGTGTTAAGTCTTTTCTAGCCTTCTTCTAAAACTCCAAAATAGCTATTGTCACTAGTTTTCAAGCTTTAGAGAAACGCTTTGAATAAATGTACAAGACGCTAGTTAAAATCCGCGTAGCTATGTGACAAAGAATGATTCTGGAATTATTGGTGAAAATGTCCACTTTTAAAAATTGTAAAACAGGAATTAAAAATGAAGGTTTTTCTTATAAAAATGCACATATAAATCTTTGCTAACTTTCTTACCACAAATCCATACCCAGTTTTTACAACAACTTCTTGAACAGATTTTGAAAATCCATGATCTTTAAAGAATCGTTCCAAATCACGAGTCCTAGCATCTGGAGATAGGTGTCCGATAAAAAGCTTATAACGACTCATTATAAATTTAAGTATAAAAGAAAATGATAAAAAGTTTCTTATGGAAGCTCTGACTTCTTGTTTTTAATTTCAGATCGTGGCGATGAAAATTAGCCGATTAAAAAGAATGAATATAAATATTCAAGTTGACGCAACACACTAAAATTATATTGTTGTTGTTTTATGTTAAAATTTTCTCCTAAAAACAGAATTCTAGAGAGAAATCTTTAACTAAAAACCAACATTTTATTTGATTACAATAAATATTATTAAATAAATCATTGATATAGATCCAAATATTTTCAAAATACACTTTTCATTTATTTTTGTAGTTATGTGATGAAAGACAACTCGGTTAATTTAATTCAACCTTGTACTTACTCTTTATTTATATCTAGAAAGTTTCCGTTTTCTAAAATAAGAAATAACCCTGGGAAAACTGAAGTTTTAGGAAATAGTTTAAAAATTTAAAAATTATTTCACGAGTAATTATTGGGTGCGTTCATTGTTAAGGCATTGAAAAATTACCCCGGCAATCGATCTATAGAGACCGCTTATGGCAAATAAAAACAGTAGCTGGAAATTTTATTCGGATAATTAAATATTCCAATTGCAACAAATTCTTCAAGTATTGTCATACATTATCGTAGGTTGAATATGTAATTGCCGAGTAAGTGGTCAATTCAAGTAGAGTTTACACTTAACAATGTTTTGTTCTTCAATTTGTGAATTCGAGCATCTCAGACACAGTTTCGATAAGTCCAACTGGACTTCAATAAGTTCCGAATGTTTCAAACAGCTTTTTTTTTTTCGTTTATCGTGAGTAAAAGAGGTTTGATATGTACATTTTTTATGGTATCAAACTATTTGATAAAATTTTAATAATTTTCACAAAAGTACATTTTTATATTTATGGTAAATGCAGAAAATACAGTTTGTGGTAAGCCAAGAGGAAAGCACCTATCCTAACTTTAGAGCATATATCTGAGAGGTCATGAGTCGTTATCTATTATAGAGTCAGTTTTTCAAAAAAAAAATTGATTCGTGCGAACTCAAATTAATGTAGAAAGATATTGTCTGGCTAGGCGCTTATACGATGACGAGGATTTCGATTATCGAATTCATTTTATTTGAAATTTAAGTTCAAAAATCCTTTATGATTACCCTAAAGAGGTGTATTGGATACATTTAGCTCCCTAAATGTGGTGTTTTTGTTCACGAATGTTTTTTTCCATCTAATTTATAAGAAGGGGGGCATGTTTGGTTTGAAAATAACATAAAATTTCACCACAGATCGTTAAATGATGCGGTTATTGTAAATTTAAACACGCTGTAAACACTTTAATTTAAGAGTTTTAATCTTGTTAATGTAAAAATACTTTGCACCCTATTTAAATAATTTAAAAACAGAGTCTACAAATTAGACATTGCCAAAGTATAATGAAACTGCATTTGTAAGAGGTAGTTGATTATTTTATCTATAAAGTAGACTGATGTTATGCAAGTTTAGCGTTCGGACTAAACATAAAGTTTTAGGCAATTCAAGTCTAAGAAATGGTTCTTACTTAAGTACTCTTTTAAACCTAATATCCTGTGCTTATTAGAACTTTAATACAAATATTATATACCTTTGTATGCTATACTTTTATTTACATGCTCATAGGTAAAATGTTAAACATACGTAAATATTGTGAAATTAATTAAAATATACACAACATAAGAAAAAACAACGCAGTGTATAATCTATCAGGTCTCGCTGAACCAGATGTTTGTAACGAATCATCTGGTATAACGAATTTTGTCTTTGTTCTTGCTGCTGTTGTTTTTATATTTTCTGGTGCTAGTGTCACGTTGTTTGGTGGTGAATTCGTTATTGTTGATGGGAGTATCACTGTCACACTGGGTACTGGTGTTGAGGTGGATTTTGCAGCATCAAAAAGCTGTTGGTTACATAGCTCAGTGAAGCAACACTGTAAAATAAAAAACACAAAATAATACCAGATGACTTCATACTGATTGATTCCACTAGATAAACATTTAGCAACAAATTAACAAAAACACGTTGACGCTTAAATAGTAAACTTATTGTTCTGGTTTTATTGGAAATATCCAAAATGATTATCATGAAAACTGATCCGAAGGGACTTTGGAAATACGTTGAATTCTGTAATTCTGCAAATTCTGATACATCGCATTTAATTCGTAATATATATTTGTCGTATTTAAGATTGAGCGCACAGTATAATGAAATCATGCATAAACAGTATAGTACTGAATCTGAAATTGCTGTTGGTGGATAAAAAAGCTTAACTTCAAAGCTTAAAGTCCAACAATGGTAGTTTTCCTATGTAACATTGTGCATCAGCTAAAACAGTGATAAATGATACAAGTTAGCTGATCATAGTTCTCCAGTCCTATCACATTGTGAAGATATTGCAAACTTAAATTGAGTTAGCTTAAAAAATAAATTAAGTATATTATATAGAAATACGTTGGAATAGACATCTTTAGCGTAAAGATTCTCCATTTTGAACTTATTTATTATTGGACTTTATCAACCATAAACTAATAAATCGGTTTCCTCGTCCAATTTTATGCGTGCTACAAATTTGCACTAACTTAGGAGAACTGGGAAAAAATTATAGCAATATGAAAGTGCAGCATTGCATTTCATTCTTTGGTTAGACATACTTAAGTAGAAAGAAAAAAATAACAAAATAACAAAACATAGATTAAGATTTTAAGTAAAAACATGATGAGATAGAGCAGAATGAGTATTTATTCTCTCGGAAAAAATGTTCAATGTATAAATCAATCTAACGAAACTCCATGAAAATAATAAAATTATCAAAAATATTAAAACAACAAACAGGGTTGAATTATAATTCGAAATACCCTTACATTGCAGTTACTAGCCCAATTCAGGCCGTTAATCAATTTAGAACAGGTTGAATTGCAACCAGATGTTGAGCTTGTGCATAATCCAATTGTTACCAACTCCTTCATCTCAATTGCTAGTTCATTATAAACCATGGGAAAGCTCATTTCATAAGTAACAGTTGCACATAGATTTAAGAGGCCAATGCAGTCTACTTTTTTAACTGGATCAAGCAAGCTTCCATTTACAATTTTTCCAGTGTTACATTCCATGATAGATGCTGTAAGTAAAAAAAGGAATTGCTTAGAATAATTAGAAAGATTTTAAAATAACAAAAATGTATTTTTAAATACTACTATTATGATATTACCAGGTACTGGAACAAGTACATCATTGCATTCTTTGGTTAAACAACACTAGAGTAAATAAAATGTTTTTAAGATATGATAATTATTAACTTTATTAGCTAATATTTTTTCTATGTAGTAGATCACAAATAAATTTACTTCAATTTTGCATCGGTAAATTATTAAGATTTTTTTCGTTTTTCTTGAAAACCGTTCAACCAGGTTATAAATTAAGTGTATTAAATGTCCGATAAGAAATCCGAAAATAGCTAAATAATAATTTTTCCCCATTTTTCCAAAATGATTATTTTTTGCTACAGTAAAACATCTTATTTAAACTTTTTGTTCAATATACACCGTGGTAGTTTAAATAATTTCATAAAGTCAATAAAGTCAATAAAGTTTTCTTTTAAAATATTATATTGAAATTAATAAATGGACACTTTTATCATAATTATTATAAGACCAGTAATAATCTGAAATAGAAAAGGCTTTAACATCGACCAATATCATTTGAGCAGTTTTTTCATATTAATTATCAATATTAAAGCAAAAACTAGAAACTTTGAATTAAACAACGAATTTCTCAAAATTCATCAGTGATAAGAAGTAAGGTTACTTCCTGACTACTAAATTAATTCGTATGTAGATCCTTGTATATTAACTGCGACTGATACATCCCTTCCACTTTAGGGGTATATTTTCTACTGTAATTGAAACTTAATCATTAGTTATTACAGGTTTTATCCGTCTTTGTTTTATTGTTACAAACAGAATTTTTATTGTCATTTAAAATAGTTTACCTCACAGTTAATCAGGGAAGTAGTTGGGATTTGTAAAGAACCGCAAGCAGAATCACAACCGCCATTTGACGAGTTAGCACATAAACCTTGTGTTACCGATATATTATAGTGGGTGGGCTGTAGAGCGGAGCTTGAGTTATCTATTCTCAAATCATATTTCAATGTTATGCATACGTCACAAGTTTCCTTCCTGAAAGGAGCGAGATGATTGTACTCAAGATTGTCTATTGTTTCCAGGTGACTGGTATAACATTCCATGCAGCAAACTAAATTGAAATGCT
>JAUELD010019968.1:18547-31013 GCA_031471615.1 Aglantha digitale
ACAAAAACATTACTATACTTACAGAAAATAACATTTTCAATATTTATAGCGAAAAGAGAAGAAAAACAACATTACTACTACAGCAAAAAGGTAATTCTTAGCGAGAAAACAAAAACAAACTAAAAAAAAATACTATTTACAGGAAAAAGTATTTCAATATTTATAGCGAATAAAGCAAAATAACATTACTATCTTTTAATATCCGCAGCACAATAAAACAAAATAACAAAATTATCCATAGCAAAAAAAACAAAAAAAGAAATTTACTATGTAACAAGAAAAAAATAACAAAGATGAGTTGGAACTATATGTGTTACAAAAAGTATAACTATAACTACAAAACCTTTACCTCGTTACACTGTGCAAGTTTTTCGGCTGCTACAAGTTGCACATTTAAATGCTTTGTTTGTGATTTCCCTCTCGACTTTATCAAACGAGTTAGCACCTACGAAAGAAAGTTTCATTGAAATTAAATCTACTGTTAAAACTAAAGAAGAATAAACTTTCTTAGAACAAACCTTCGGTGAAGCGATTTTTATCATTGCAATGATAGGGGCTAATGATGTTTTGGCGACTTGAGACGGGTGGTTAATGGTATCACAGTCTAATACCACCAGTTGGGTAGCACGACACAGTTCAAATATTCGTTCAATCTCCTCTTGCACTTCAACTAGAAATAAAATTCAAAGGATTTATTTAAAAAAATTCAATTTAGATAGGTAGTTTACTCCGGATCTCTTATACAATGCTAGATACTATTATCTAGTAAATTACAAATATTTCTTTTAGATAATAGGTTTACATTAAATTAATATCATATTAAGCAAAGAAAAAAAAACTTGGTTATCTCATTTAAAATGCATTAATTACCAAGGCCTGCTTGTGAATTACCCTTTTTCTGTATAGTTGGTTGTTTTCCAGGATGCTGTAAAGCCGACTTTTTGGCCAAACTAATATCAGATGTCACACGTGTTATGGCAATTCTATAAAATGCAATATAATTTTATATTATTTTATGTAAATATAATTTTCAGTTCTTCGCAGTAAGGGCGAGACGACATCTTATTTTAAATACACACATCCAAGCTGTATTTACATACCTTCCTTGGAATCTATGTTTCAAATAATCAAACAAAGCTTTCTGCATCATATCTGTAACCTAAATGATTCAATAATTTAAATTGGATAGAAAATACACTAAATGCAGTATGCATGCCTTAAATACACCAATGTATGGATAGATTAGTTGAATAGCTTATAAACTGTTTGTAAAAACAACAAAACTCATGATTAATTACTAATTATATCCAGAGTTTGTTAAGGACGGACGTATAATATATTCATTATTCTCCATCTGAAGTTTTTCTCAAATTTAAAGATACATTCAGCCCTTTTATCAATGGGGCTAAAAGATTCATTTTCATCAAAAGCAGGGACATGTACCAATCATTTTTTCATGTACCAACCAGAAAAAATTATCATGATTGTAAATTTGAATTTCATTTTTGAAATCGTACCGGATTTCAAAAATGAAATTTAAATTTACAATCATGATAATTTTTTCTGGTTGGTACATGTCCTAAGGCTTAGAAGGCCAGCTTGCAAAATGAGAATTAATAAGATGAATCATTGAGTTGCTTAGTGTATAAGACCTAACAGAGAAAACACAAGTATAATCATAAAGTAATCGTTACCTCGTAACCTTTTAAAGATGGTCCCACAAATATTATAGGCCTCATTGATGGTACCACGTCGTAGGGAGGTAACTGCTCACTCTGTGTTAAGAAAAAGAAAAAAAAAGATATTAGGTTTAACAAAACTGACCCATGAAGTGTAAATTTAAATAAATACAAATTTTAAACAATATTACTAAGATATTTTAATTTGATTTTTGTAGTTTCACAAGAACTAAGCGACTGACTGGATCAGATTGACTAAAAACTTTACAATATAGTACCGCTACCTTTTTAAATATTCCCTTTTTCCCTTTTTGTATATTATTGTTGTTGTTGATGTTGGATATATTGTTATTCAGCGGCAAGGTTGAACCTGATAAATTACGATTAGGTGAATTTGGTACATCGTCGTCAAATGAGTTAATTTGATCATCTGCTACACACAAAATGTTTGTTATACAAAATTAAAAGTTAATAAGGAAAACATCAACAGAAGATTACTATAAACGTTAAAAAACCCACATCTTATTTCTTTATTTGAATAAACATAAAATCAAAACTTAACAATTCTTTTATTTCACATCAAAACATTGTTTTTTTAAGGAGTTATGAAGGTTTTTCTAAAATTAGTTTTTCTCAAATCTCTGACATCACTATCAGCCTTTATAAGCAATATTTATGTGGCTTTATGCTACATAAAGAATAAACTTTAAATTGTCATTTAGTGTTCAACTCTCATGGATCAATTTTAATATATAAAATACAAAAGGTTATTCTGCATTTAGACCCTGAAAATATCATTACTCAATGTTTCGTTTTTAAACTAAGACAAATTTGATTTTATAATTTTTGTTGGTGAAGGCTGTCGGTGATACGTCACAGATATTAAAATAGGGAAGACCCTTCAAAAATCTTTTTAACAAACCAGATTTAAACATAAACAGTATACTACCCATCAGTTATTAACAAATGGTTGTAATTTAATAAATTTATTTAGTGAGTTGAAAGTTATTTAAAAAAGCAGGAATGAATCAACGTATTAAAAAACTAATAAAAAATATCAATTCATATCATACGTACTTGGAGATCCAACAGAATTGACCCTTGGCATTGAATTCTGTGATTCGTCTAAATGCATATTACTGCTTGTACTTGACTGGCGAATTTTTAACTTTCCAGCAATGCTAGATTGACGCATGCTTTCCAGTTTACTCGGACTATAGAAAAGCATACACATGTTAAACTTAAACAGATACGTTGTAATACTACTGTTCTATACAATAAATTATTAGAAAGATACAAACAAAAAAAATTATCTTCTATAAAATACATAATACATACCTGGGAATAAATCCAATGTCATGACCTTCTTTTACAACACGCCCTAACCACCAGTCATTGTTGAATTTCTAGACGTGTAAATAAAATTATTGCTCTACTAAAATTTCTAGAAGGGTTTACAAAAGATTATTTAACCTGACACCTAAATTCAGATAATTCTATTCAGATAATTTTTGGAACATTATGAAACATTAACGCAAGTCTTATTATTGCAAGAAGACTGTTTCTTCTGTATTCCATAACAATCATATTTTCAGCATCTTTTTCCATGCATATCGACGATATTTCAAAAAAACATTTTTGCTTAATGTGTAAAAAAACATAAAGTTTATAACACAGTAAGTCACCGATTTCATAAAAGAAAATCTGGGAAACATATAAAAAATACCATTAACAGAAATTCAAAATTCAAAAAGTTTTAAAAGAATTTTCCAATTACGAAAAGTGGCTTTTGTAAGCTACTTTTTTGTCTAAATCTCAAAGTTTTAAAGAAAAAGCTCAATATTTTTAATTTTTTTCTTTAAAAATATCTCTCAAACTTAAGAATAGAATTTGAACAAATTAAAGTATTATCTATTGAACTGACTTCTTTGATATGAAGACAATCTTTCGTTTCAAAAGAAACAGCCATTCCATGGACAGGTGAATCATCATCTTCTGTACCATTATAATCATAGTTCGCTCGAACCGCAAACGCAACAGGTTTACTCTAAAGAAAATTCAATCGACACCAAACTTTAGCAACAAACATAGGGAAGAAAACTTCAAATAAGTAGACATAGAGGAAAGTCTTAAAACTTGAAAAAAATTTAATGAAAGAAACACCTTGCATTAAAGTAGTTCTGTTTCCTAATTGTTTTTAGAACAATCTAAAATATTTTCCACTAAATAATTTATGAATAAAATAACAGACTACCTACAACACTACAAAATCACTACAACATTATCATTCCTCAAACCAAAACATGGTTTTAAAAAGTTCAACTTTTTATTGAGAGACCAGCTTTATAAAGTTAAAATTCCAGAAAGTTTTCAGAAATTCTACAAATGCAAAATAAAAGGGTAAACTGTTATAAAATAAATCTTCACTTACTCTGGCAGTTGCAAGTTGTTCAAGGGCTTGTTGTCTTAACGCTTCCAAATCATCTTCACCATATTCTGAAGATGCACCTGAGGTTTTACGAGATTCAAAATCATCACCCTAACAAAAAAATTAGAAATTGAATTAAACCTGAATAGAAACTATAGGATTTGTTTTACAATAAATTTACATTTAAACTTTAGTATCACATTCCACTGATATAATCTCTCTACTTTTTTTAAGCATAAAGAATTATTTATTCATTGATATAAATCTTTTCATTAAGTATTTTAGAGCTCATCATTCTGTTTTCCGGAACCACGAAAATATTATTATTCTTAAACCTGTATTCTAAAACCCTAACGGCGATTTAAAAATATGTCTTCATAGCAGTGTTAGGACCTTTTTTAGAGGGTCTTTTCTCAGAAGTAATAGATACACAAAAACATTAACAGCATGATTAATAATGAATAAAACACATTTTAAAGACATATCTGCAGAGTGATGAATTTTATCAATACAAAATATTTAATGTGTTATTTTGAATAAATAACATCTTGGTCTTTTCCTTAACATTTCCGCTTTTAAATATCAGAACTTAAATATAAATAAAGTGCTGTCGAAAGCACTCATGCTCCTTTTAGAACCCTTATAAAACGGTCAGACTCTAGCTTTTCATAGTATAGTTATAGCAGAAGAATTTAAAAACTAACTTAGTATTTATATTAATAAGTTAAACAAAAATGATGAAACAGTATGCTTTCAGAAAAAACATGACAGTTTTCTGTGTAACAAACTTTCTACATGAAATATTTAATTCAAAATTTAAAATCATCATAACATTTAGGTTTGGGAATTTAAATCATATGAGGTAATATTATGCGGTCTGTATTGACTGCTTTGAGGTTGATTTCGGGTCAGAAATTAATTTTAGCTGGCCTTGATTCACAAGCCTGAACCATCCCCCCACCCCCTACACATCTCTAAAAATCAAATAATAAGAAAATTTTGGAAATTGTTACCAGTTTCGGTTGAGAAAAAAACTGAGAATCATCTTGTTGGGATGTAGCAAATTCATATGAAAAACATGGCTGTTGCCGATACAAAACACGTTTTTTCTTCCAAGTTAACATTCTGTCGTAATGTCAAAAATTATAGCTTGATTTACGATAGATAGTAAGCATATAAATAATATTAACTGAATTATCTACTGAAGTTAACTATTTCTCACACAATTACACACTGTCTATAATTTCTAACACATCTATATTAATATATGAATTTTACATATAAATAAAATGAAATAGGTGAAAAGACAACAATATTATTCCCTTTATATTCTTTTATATAATGTATTCTAATGTATAATATAGTTTTTCATTTTTTTCAGTTAGATAAAACAAAATCAACGGAATCCTTTAATTTAATATACACTCTTCAGCATTTTCATAATAGACATCCATGAATTTTAAGTATTTCAAGAATAAAGATTTTATTTCTGTAAAATACATATAAACAAATTTTTTTAATATTTCATTTCAACAATTCAAAATTTTGTATAATGAAAAGCCTGAAGAATAAGAAACAATAAGAGGCAGATGGTAGAAATTAAAAATAAAAATAGAAAAGTTAGTGGAGCTGTGAAGAACATTTAGTTCATTTTTCACGTTTATCAAAAACTTTAAAAACTGTAACAATGGCAGTAACAACTGACATAAATATTGAAAAATAAAAGTGCATGATATATATTGATAATTGTTTTCATTGTTAAAAACAATTGATCTTTTCAAAAATTTCATGATTTTGTAACACATAGTAAAACTACATCAATTTTATTAGTCATTTATAGTTTTGTAAATCGCTACCTTAGAACAAAAAGGGCCTAAGTGCATTTTTTGTGAAAAATGTGATTTCGTGCAGTATTCAAAAACATGTAAAGCCTGGTATCTTGTGGCAAAATTACTAAGGGTTTTAAAAAAATTACAAGTCAGCTTAATTAATTTAATAAATTAAAGTTAAAAGTTAAAAAAATAATTAAATTTTTTGATAATAAACATAAAAAAGGCCTTAGTCCTAGTCTAAAAATGAAAATCTGGCCTAAGTCCATAATCCAACAAAGGCCTAAAGCCAAAAATAAGAAATAATGTTGATTTGTTTAAAAAAAAAAAACAGAAAAAAAAGTAATGTGATTAAAAACAGAAAAAGAGCTCTTTGAAAGGAAGAAAGAAATTATATATTTAAAAGATTCTTCTGTGGGATTTTAAAAACAAATTTAGTTGTTAGCATTTACTAAAAACAAGAAAAAGGGATGAAGTCCTCTTGTGATTTAAATCTCTTCGGACTTAGGTTTCTTTCGTTCTCAGAGAGTGAAATGATTAACTTATAAATATTATTATTTATAAAAAAAATGAAAGTTTTTTAGTTTAATCTGAAAGGAGTTTTTAGAATTTCATTGTTTTCATATTTTCCCGTTACTTTTTTTAACACTTATATATGTTTTAAATCTTAATTTGCGAAATTAGCCATTTCTATGGGTCTGAAGTCTAAAGGTAAGGAAACATAAGAAAAGTTTTAACTATGTTCAAAAAGGTGATGTGAGAGAAAGATTTAGTTTTAAAAGATAATATCACATTGAACATGGAAGTGTGATTTTACTTGTAGACCATCTATCATCATCTTTTACCCTCATTATTTCATTTTTTAAACAAAAACAATATAAATAAGAATTATATATATGTATCAATTTTAAGGTACGTAGACATTTTGTTATATATATAAAATGGCCAAACCATAAGTTAATTATGACGAAGAAAAAAGACCAACTATACTATTTATCACTCTCTCCACACATTTATTTAGTTTTTTTCCTGTCATTTTTAAAACTTAAACTTTCATATTGTTACTTTCTCTGTTAAAATTTAACTAATATATTATATATAGATGAAAGAAAGAAATATTAAAACGATTTACAAGTCAATTACAGTCTATAATAAAAAACATGAAGTTTAATAATATATATATTTATTATATCAAGAAGTCCTGAAATCCCAAGATCTTTCTCAGCTATTTCTCACCACCATCTTTGTACACATCAATACTAACAGCATAAATGTATTTTCAAAACTTAGCAAAAAATGTTCATATTATTATTATTATCTACCAAGAAGTACCAATCCAAACTGAGTTGAAACTTTCTTTCTCTTTTTTATTGCAAATATATATTATAATTAACAAAAGAATTGACTTTAAAGTCCTTCACATAAAATTCAAAATAACTTTTCTTTCTATTCTTTTATCTGAAAAATATTCCAACAAAATAAAACTTAAAATAATAAAAAATAAAAGTGTTTTTAATAAAAAAAAGAAGAAAAAAAATTAATGAAGAAGAAAAATAAATATAATCTAATTAGGAAAAATGTTATAAGAAAACATGATGAGATATTTATTAAGTAATCAGGTTTTAATAACTTTGGTTATTTTTGTTTTTTGTAACCTTCTCAATAGAGGTATAAATAGAGCATACAAGCTACGAGCAGCTTGTTTATATATGTATACTAAAGACCTTGCTTTTATAAAGGATTCGTAGGAGGAGTAGAGGCCTGGTTTAGAAATAATAAGGAAACTGAAACTTATTTTTGGTAAATATTCTATATATTTGACCTTATTCAATACACGCCATCTGTTACAGAGTTATTTAGTACATCAGTGTGTAGTACAGTTATTAGCACCATCCTTTTTTATATTAGAAATTAAATCATCTTTTATTGGAGAAATTTTTTCGGTTATTTTTTTTTATATCTATAATGATGTCGTGAAAGTGGTTGGCAATGTTAAACATTTTTGATGTTTTACAGTTTTAGATTTAGCTATTTAGTATACATCTAGTATGTAAATACAATTGGCAAGAATATGATATTTGGAGGCTGGACATTGAATACTAAGTATTCAAATAAAATGGCCAAAATAATATTCAACAACCTCCAATTTGATTGCAAATATATTTAATAACCAGTTTAGATAGTTTAGATTAAGATTTGATAAAATATAATTAAGAAAATATCAAAGTGTATAGCTAGCATGCATACCATAAGCTAGTCATAACTTAAAAATATATTGAGTATATAAAATATTCTATCGTTTGCATGTTTTTAGTTTAAAATTTAAAAAATTGAAAGTTAATATAAGAAAAAAATTGTTTTTTCTTGTTACTGCAAGCTAGCTAGCTATAGAAAGTTTTTGCGATTATTATTGTATTATTATTTTGTTTAGTGGTTATTTTCCCCCAAAGTTAATATCTATAGGCGTTTCGGTATAATTAATTACGTAGTAATAGGCAAAGGTAGCCAGTACTAAGTAAGGCTACTTGTTTCGTTCAAAAGTTGTTTTGAATTGATTATATAAATTTCAAATTTGTTTCTTTAATTTTTACCACATTGTGCATATTGTACGGGATTAGAAGATTGCATTGGCTTATATTCTATATTTTCGTTTTATATTTTTTTATTATATAAAGAAGTGTAGAAAATGTATTAGGACCAAAACATATTTCTTCATCAACAAAAATACTTACCATGACACAAAAATAATGGCTATATGGTTGTATAATATTTTCAAGGAGACCATGATATGTAAGTAGACAAAACTCATTGCAAGTCTGGTCGTGATGTAACAGTTTTAATTTGATTTGGTCTAACGAATGAGAGAGGAAATCATTTTCACTGCTTTTTAAGTCACCAGAAAATTCGTTTATAGATTGCGTTAAAAATTTGTTATGATTTGAGTATTCGGCAGGAAGAGGACTGGAAAGTGGTGTTCCGTAATTCTTAGGTGGACTGGAAAGTGGTGTGGTAGGTGGTGTCACAAATAACGGAGATGATATTCGCATTTCTGCTTCCTTGATCGCAAAACGTTCGCTTTTGTTATTTTCTGGTTGGTACATATCAATATGGAACACAAAGGAATCGTCTTTTTCATTTAAGTTATCATCATTAAAAAAGCATTCCATATTGGTGACATTCTCTGTTTTAAAAATCCCATTTTGATTCTCATTTCTCTGATCCAAATCTTCGATGTTGTCCATTTCAAGTGAAACATCACCCACTATGCGTGGACTAGCTACATTGTTGGAATCATCAAACGAAGTATTAAAATTCCTTTCGTCGCTAGTACAAAATGCATAATTAGTGATTCCCACTTCGACAGAATCTCTACGTGGCTTATTACTTTTGATTTCAGGTATGTTGTGTTGTAGCCCATTGGTTGACTTATGCTTTTCTTTTGGTGACATTTCTATAACGTGGTGAGTATAAGGATCCATAACAAAAAAAAAAACGATAATAAAATCAAAAATCTATGATATGATTTCGTGTGTATATCAAATCTTACATTTAAATATTTAAGTTTTTTTTTTTAGTTTTTTTTTTTATAAATTGATTAAGTATAGTTTTTTTTTAAAAAATAAAATAAAATGATTTCTTCATGACAAGTTATTAAAAATATATATGTTTTTAAACCATTTTTCTATTGAGTTGATGTAAAAGATACATATTGATTTGAATATTATATTTAATTTAGACACCGTGAATGATCATCGTTTCATAGGTAGAAAAAGAGCAATTCAGTAAAAGATCTAGTATAAAGAAATAGATTTCTATACGAACTGGACACGACGGTGCAGAGTTTATCTTTCAAACCTTATTGATATTTTAGACAGGCAGAAAATAAGTGGCTTCGTATTTTGGTTTAATTAAGTTATTAACTTTTTATTTCAAAGAATTAACTCATACTTGCAAAATCTTTTTCACATGCAGATCAAGTACAATTCTTGTTTAATTTATTTTTGATTAATTGGCGAAGGAGATTGAGCTAAAGAATTTGAACAACAATAATAAGCCACGTCAAGATTCCGTCCAAGTGGGAATCACTAATTGCCTTATCAAAAGGAAGGTAGCTATAAGACCTATTTTGAGGTTTTTAAGCAAATATTTTGTTTCATTTATAACAAATCATTCCTTACTCGTCCCTTAAAGTATTCTCGAAATATATATGATTTTCATGTATAAATACATCATTATAATAGTTACAAGGTTGTTTTCGCTCCTTTTAATGGCAAAGATAAATGTTGAGTGGTCTAATGGTTAACCATTGTTTGAAACGTATAGCGATCCAATCAGATTTTCACGTAAAAAATGAGAAAATCAGGAGCAAGTCTTGTAAATCGGAATTGGGCTTACAGCTACTTAAAAAGTTAAAACTCTAAATATAGCTTGTTAGATTGGATATCTAACAATCGATTGAAAATTTTATCTAAATTCTCAAAAAAGTCCAAGAAAGTCGAAGAACGCAAAACTTGCCTCAAAAGGATCCCGAGGTCTTCAAAACCTAAGATCAACACTTTTTATTTTATTAAAAATATTCTTTTCGTTCTCAAGACATGTAAATTCAAAGTTGTAAAATTAGAAAAAAAAGGAAATAAAAAATATGAAAAATATAGAAAAATATAAAAATCTGATAATATCAGATAAATTAGATCCAGAAATAACCAACCTTGATGACATCACAAAAAGATAAGGATCAATAAAAAACTTAATATCCCTTATTAAAGATGTACCCACGAAACTTTGAATAAATGTTCTGTTTTGTTTACTAGATCCAGACTATTTGAATCAATAAGTTTAACTATATGAAAAACTTTATATTCTAATAAGTTTATAGTTTATATAGCGTATTCTTTAAATTTAACCTTGGTATGATGTCAAAGTGTCAAATTTTCTGATTCCTGGCTCTAGCTGAAAAACTTTATCAAAATTTTCCGCTTCTTTATTTTACACTTTCGTAACTTTGAATGAAGATATCTTGAGAACGAAAAGAGCTTTTTACGTTAAATAAAAATTGTTGATCTCAGTTTTCGTTGTTCGTTTAAACCAAAGCAACACCTTGGAATCCCTTTGAAGCTAAAAATTATAATTAGGAAATATTAATTGTGCACTTATTCCAGTTATGACGAAGAATCTACCTGTGCTACTAACTTTGATTAAAATGATAAGTTGCTCTTACAAATCTTGCAGATCCTTGCAAATCTGAATGTCAAACCGATTTAAATGTTTGAAAACCGGTATTTATATGCACCGGTATAATTATATCACCGGTATATAAAAATGCACCGATTGTTAAAATAACGATGACAATAATTGCCTTGAAAAGCTTCAACGATATAATTTTAAGTGGTAACGATGGCGACGAAATTTAAATAAATAACTTTCTTAAATTGATGTCTTGATCCTAATAAGATCTAAGAAAGCCTATCTTGTTTGAGTTTTGTTTCAAAATTCCAATCTGTTTAGACTGAAAATTTAATTTAATTTAACAGATGTTAGTAGCTATTATAGCTTAGCGGTGTGCTAATAAACATATTGAATTAAGCACAAATAATTCAAAGAAATCGAGAAACAAAGAAATTGAAAATTTGATGGTCAAGGTGTTAGAATGAATAAAAAACAAAATTGCTACAAAATTTTGAAATTTCTAGAACTTTAAGAGAACTCGTCTTCATAATCAAATATTATATGAGAAAATCTAAAACCTAACCAGTTTTAACAAGCATGCATGCTTCAATTATACTCTTTAGCTATATGTATTTTTTACATACATACTCTTCAAAACTGTTAATTCACGTAATTACAATAAGTTGTCTTTTTCGATGACACGGTTTTAAGATGCATTAATCAAGATTACAATTAAGATTAATTCAAAAACATGCTTGTGGTTGAATTAAAACTCTCTTGGACCGTGAAAAATTATCAAAATCTTTATTGCATTAGATTAGGCCAATGTGTCTGTATATTGGAGATAATACATATTTTGATGTAATGCATGAGTTTTAATCCAAACAAAAATAATCCTCCGATTTGGAGTTAAAGCTTTTGCTTGAATCCACACTAGAAAGCATATAAAAAGGTATTTAAAATAAAATATGAAATGCATATAAATTAACGCACAAGAAAGCATTTCATACTATATCAAAAATCGAAATAAAATTAGAAATCACCTGAAATTGATCTAGAAATGTTTAATTACTTAATAAAGCATAATTAAGGACTTAAAATGAAAACAGTTTTTTATTCCATACCAGTATTCGATACCATATAAGTCAGTATTTGACAGTATGATATATGACAGTATTTGATAAGATACAAGATACTAGTTGATAACATATAATAAGTGTTCGAATAAATTTCAAAAAACAGTTAAAACATGAAGCAGTTAAATCTTCAAAATAAATCATTTGAAAACATGTACTCGCTTACATTGTTAAAAATATCTGGCCTCTGCGAATTTTATTCGGACTATAGATAGCACTACATGATAA
>JAUELD010019969.1:0-14587 GCA_031471615.1 Aglantha digitale
TATTTAAATTTTTTGTAAAGTTTAAATTATTTGACAAATTCTTTCAGATATCTATTTAATATGTTCTAAACCTGCTGCTTCTTTTCTACAGGAGACAAGATTATCCTTTTTATTATTTTTTTGAAGATATAGAGGTCGGGTTGTGTTCTTGCAGTGATGCCTAAATTGCCCAAATTGATGAATGCCCAAATTGATGAATGACGAAGAAAGAAAGTTTTACTTTTTAAAGTTTCTATTATTACCATTTGATATACATTAAGATAGAAACCAGATGTATATTTATCATGTGCAATGTATAAAAAGTACACAACACAGTAAAAGGTTTTTCACTTTTTTAAATAGTTCATTGAAATCGAATGGTAAACTCGCAATTTTTGATTTAAGTTAAGCCACAGTTACTATACTTATAACGATGCAGTACTAAAAACTACAGCATTTTCAAACTATGACTGTTTTTCTCTTGATGAATGTAGCTTAATAAGTAATAAAAACACTCAAAAATCTATGTTCTTAATAAATTGAAGCAGACAGACAGATTGAGTTAATTTTTCTTTTGTCTTACATTTTTTTACCAATTTTATCGATCTCAAGCATTATCTTATTATCATATTATATTAATTTTATCAATCTAGGATGCACAGTTCACACAATTTAAGCTGGGAAATGTTCATAAATCATTTTTATTACCCCTTTATGTTCCGAGAAACCCAAATCATATAAATGAAGTAAATGCTGACTCACGTTCCTGTTCGTTTGAAAGATAAATACACAAAAAAAAAAGTTACTTCATTCCAGGATCTTTCTCGATCAAGGTTTTCTGCGACTCTGCAGCTTCATACATCCTTAAAGTCATGGGGAAACCATTCTCTGCTAGATCTATGGTTGGTTGTACTAAATCTTTCCATGGTAAGTTATGGTGTTTTTTATAAGCTTCATGCAAACCTTTCACTTCACCTGGTACGGCCACAGCTAAGCCACCTGTAGTAATGTCAAAAAAATGTTTCGATTATTTTACATTCATATTTAAAAAGAACAAACAAACAAATACATGACTATACAATGTTGTTCAGTACTTTGATAATTTATCTGATATTAAATCACCCACCCCTAATTTACCTCTACACTGCGTCACGAATAACTAGAACAACAACCTACCCCTGTAATTATTGCGTCATACCCCGAAAATACGTATGACAGCTATGTTATATTATAACTTACATATAAAAACCAAAGACGTTTAAATTACATAGATATTTCATAGTTAATTTTAAATTTACCAGTTTTGGATTTGACCGGTTCATCTACAAACATATCTTCTCTTGATTTACCGGGCGCTGTTTCTCTATAATCAAACGATTCCATTGTTTTTGTACTCCGTGTGTATACAAGCATAAGCCCTCCTCCACCGATGCCTGTACTGTGCATGCTAAACAAACCAAGACAGAAACTTGTTGCTATAGCGGCATCTACAGCTGAACCGTTCTTTTTTAAAATATCGCGACCTGAAAGAAAAAAGCCCAAATACATATAAATACCTACCCAAAATACTCAATCTATTAGAAATATAAACCTGAGATGAGTCACAAGTAAAAGACGGACTCACTACAACCTAAAAATAATGCAATGTCAATCAAAATCTTATTTATAGTTTCTCATAAAAATTGTTGTTTAGGTCTCGTGATCTAGTAGTTTGATTCATGACAGCCAACTTGGTCTTTTTATCGATGATGTCACAGATCAAGTTAAAAAGAAGGGAATTGCTCTCTATAGAAGTAAGTAACTAGTTTTACGTAAGACTTTACAATCTGCTTTATAGATACATAGATATGCTTTATGGTTGTTATTATGTTATTCTGAACTGTAGTATTTTGCGTTAATCAGCGAGATTTAAGGTTTATAGAATACAGCTACCACAATACAACAACTAACTACCACAATGCAATTTCTATCTATCATCGACTAGTTCGCCCCTATAAAACCTTTAATAAATCCTTTCGCAAAATTATAACAATATGTATTTTATCTAAAACTTCGTTTACAGTTTCCTCTAAACTACTTACCAATTTCAGAACATCGAACTGAATCTGCTGCAACTGCTCCATGTTGGTACAGCTCTGCATTTGCTGATGACTTTGCTATGCCGTGAAAATGATCTTTATGCTTGTAACAATACAAAGTAATTACTACTGCCACTGCTACTGCTGCTAATACCGTCATCGTTGTCAAGGTTACCAATAACACCTGTTTTTTCGACATTCTATTTGATAAACATTAAGATGATTCTAACATAGTACATGTATATATTTATACAGACCAAGTTTCACGTGTTTAAATGCGTAACGGAATTAACCGAGTATATGATTTATTATTAAGCCAAAAAAATATGTTTTAAAGTTGATTTCGTTGTTTTGAGAAGCTTCGAATAGTAACATGGAACTTAGCAAATTTTTAATTCGTAGCTTTAATTTTGCGATAGTTTTTCCCGCCAGCCGAAAAGTAATTAAGCTGGTATGCAAATACTGTTCAGATATAACTTTACTAGTAGTTTTGTTTACTTGTTATATAGGTTCTCTACGTAATGGAAATATATGATTGAGTTGATGACCATGTAATAATGTAGGTAAATTTTAAGAGCAGGTTATTAAAGCTAAAACATGTTATTTTTATCATTGTTTACCCTGCATTTTAGCATATGTATTGGAAGAAAATATTATCATTTACACCTCTCTATTGCTCACTTATCTTATTCAATTCATCAACTCCTATTTTTGATATGCAAAGTCGGTTCAAGAGAAAGGTACACAACTATTTTGCCCAAAAGTCTTTTGCCAACAATACCCTTTTTATACACTGTAGCCTATTCTCCTATAAGCTACTCTTATTTATATCTACAGTATTATTTAATACCGACGAGCACTAAAAGTTCATGCATGTGTATTGTTGGGTAATGAATTGTACTAATTTGCTATGATATTTCATAAGTCGAATTTTCGCAGTAACATTATTGTTTAGAAAAATTGAATAGCAAAAGTGATCATTTTGGATACGAAATGAATCGTGTACGAAATGAAATTTTCTGTTAAACAGATTGTATACAGATTGTATACCGAAAAAACTACTTACGCTTTTTTGCGGGATTGTCTCTTCCTGGTGTTTTCTCCTCTTCGTTCGTCTTCCATGGTTAAAAATATTTAGTAAGAGTTAAACCGACATAAATCTATATAGTAATAGTAGGTTATATTTTGAAAAGCATTCTTACAAATGAGGTAGAAACAAGCTTAAATTATCATAAATCTTTCTTCGTTATAAAATATTTTTTTAAAAAAAAAATTGGAATTTGTTTTTTTATTTTTATTTTTTTTGTTTTTTTTACGCTTGAGTAAATTTATGCTCAAAGCAAATCTTTTTTTTAAAAATTTTTTTTGGTTGAAACTTACATTGATAAAATGTTATAGCCAAGAATTTTTTAGTAAACTAGAAAATTATTTTATATTCTGACTCATATATTCTATAATTAAAAAGGTACTTTTTCAATTAAATTGACACAAGTTACTTAAAATGGTAGAAAAAAAATTACTAGCAAACTTTTATAAAAGAAAGATAAAGAAACGTGTTTAGCATTTGTATATTAGCTCAAGGCGGTTTAAATTAGAAGGACTGACAATAAAACTTTTTCTTTTGACCTATGTTCTCAGTTATGATACCTTGTATACTCAAAGGTAATTTTATAAGTAATAAAAATTCATTAATTTATTCAAAAGAAATGTGTTTACAATTTATAAAAATTACAATGATATCTAAGCAAGGAAATTTTATAAGAAGGATTCTCATCGACTTTTGTTCACCTTAATGCTTCTATTTATTCATTTAATTGCTTTAAAACAGAGCTTGTCGAATGAATATGTTTTTAAGAATTACCAACAACTTTAAATGTGTAAAACTTAGCAAATCAAATTTTATTTTTAAATGTTTTTTTTCAAAAAAGCAATGTTAATTTTTTTCTAAAATTGTTTATTAGATATTGCGCAAATCAACTAAGTTCGTTAATATTTATATGTGATTTCTAATCAAACTAACTATGTGTTTGTAACTCTTCACAGCATAGTGTTCTCGGTAACTTATCTAAAATAATATGTTGGCTTAAAGGGAAGAGACGAAGGCTACCCTACCAAATAGTAAGCTAAAGTATTCATGGTTTCGTTGATTATAATTACCTTATAAAGTTATATTCGTAAAGCTCTTTTGTATGAAAAATCATTCTGTACAAAAATTAATGAGTTTTTAAATGATATAAACTGTAACTTTTTTTATTATAATCATTAAATAAGTGAGAGAATCAGAGGAGTAATTCCGACGAGCTATATAACAAAAGAAAAAAAGTTGTTGTAGTTCCTTTAAGTTGTAAGCCACTGCGAACTCGATATGAAGTAAAAAGAAGACCTGAATTTAGTGTTATTGAGAATAACAAATTTAGTAAATGTGGTCCGGAGGCTTTCAAAAACTTCATCTATTGTATGTCTATTACAAGCTGAAACTAGGATATATTTATTTAATAAAGCCAGTTATAATGTAATAATGATTTTAGCTCTTGTAGTACCAAAAATCCATCACAACTGCCAAGTTCAGCAGTTTATTTCTAACAACGTGTATTTCTAAATACGTATTTCGTAAAGATGTATTTTCGAATGCCATTTTAATTTTGCGCCTCAAAGGAAGGGGTCAATAAATGTTAAAACTGGTCTTTATTTTGTACTATAGATATATCTCCATCTTATGCAATGTATAATTACAATGTTTGAAACTGTCGTATTTTTAGAATGGTTCAATTTCAGCATAAAGTCTTTGCAAATTTTTTGTTCTGATGGAAATTTTGAAACATTTTTTTGCTAAAACTAATAATTGATGACGTCATCTGGCACTAAAGGGGCGCGGTCAGAAACTGCACTATCCAACACTTCATTTTTTCAATGTCAGCTAGTCCTAAAGGTTCGCTCGTAACACTTGTGGTTACTCGCTTTTAGCTTGACAAGAAATTGCTGGTAGAAAACGGACCAATTTTCCGTCGAAAAGAGCTTTAGAATGGTTTAATAACTGCTTCTAAATTTTTCAATAATGGACTCAATTGGTCCCTGTTCTGCTTCTATTACTGGAAGAAACTGACCCAATACGCCGTTGAAAAGAGCCTTGTAATAGCTATCATTCTGTCTCTCCTAAACTCCGCAATATTATCTTTTCAAATCTAGCTACTGGTGTTTCAACTAATTCATTTGTAAAAGCAATATTTGTTTTATTCTCAAAATTAAATATATAATTTTCTAAGCTGCTAACAGAACTTACGAACTACTACCCTAGGGAAAATTGCAGCAACTGCAAGAAATACTTGAACTTTGGAAGCTCCCCGAAAAACTTCACGAGTTTGATCGAGTAGTATAACTGACTCCCCAAATAACAAACTTAATTTTTATATTTTTACATTCATCCACAATTATCTTGTAACAGACGGAAAATAAGATAGCATTTTTGTATGATTTATCTGGTGTGATGTCAAAACACCTTTTTTCAATATCAGCATACATACTCACCATACCAAGTTCATATGCTATACTATCATTATACCTATCATGGGGAGGTAAGGTGTGCTGGGAAAATTTGGTGTTCTTGGGTAATTTCGTTGTATTGAAGAAGTTAGGTGTTTATGGGGGAGAAAGAAACTACCACAACTTCGCTTTTCATTCAGATAAAGTTGATTCCCACAAGAGTCCAAGATATGACAATAAAATAACATTTTTTGCCTTTGAAGATGCAGAATTGCCACAACAAAAAACAATCATAGATTTAGATAGGCTGTTACATTACCCACAAAAACATAAACAGGTACAATAAAATACAATACAATAGTGATCCAATAAAAGACATACTAGCTATAAATAAACTGTCATATATTAAACTGTTTATATATACATATATACAAGAACTATAAATACAATGATTTGCTATAAATACAATGATAAAATATATACAAATACCTAGCTATAGATAAATTTATATAATATATAAAAACAAACTTAGCTATTCGTATAATATACACAAAGACATAGCCTTAAAAATATGTTACAATATGCAAATTAAACATCTTCATAAAATTTACATTATCTACAATCATTCTACAAACATGCATATGAACACATGGACACAATCATAGCCACATGTTATTGTTTTCTGAAATTCATCTTCCCCGGCCCTCCTTATAACAATGTTGCTAGATGTTTCAAAATAGACAAGCAAGACAAGCTTCCTGTAATGTAAGCAACATTGCATGCGGGGGGTAAAGGAGGGTTTTGTTGAGTATTATATTTTGTCATTTAATTTTATCCATGATTGTACATATCCATATGGTACAATGTAATCTACAAAGAAGATGCCGTTTCCACAAAATAATATTTAGCTTATAAATGAATACACCTGTCATCATACATACTTACAATACCCCCTGAAGAATACAACTGTTTTAAAGAGTGCCAGTAATTACTTTAAGCTACCTACCAAATACAATGTAAAGAGGCAGTTGCATTGCATTAGTTGAACATTGTTTTGTTTACCGTATTTTGAAAACTTTATCGAATTTACTTCGGTTCATTTAAAGGAGCTAGCTATAGGTATTATAAAAGAAATATTATATACAAGGAATACAGTTGTATAATTGTATAATAATTTTGTATAATAATATAGTATAACAATAATATATTTGTGTAACTAAATATAGATATCAATGCAACAATCCGTGATAAAATAAAATCGTCAAAGTAAAACCTCGTGCGCTTGCAAAACGAACTGGAATTTTCTGCAAAAAAAGGTGAGAAACGCGCGGTCCAGAAAGTTTATTACTAACTTGCTTATACTAACCATGAACTATTGGACTTTCTTTAGTATTTTTTGAATACTGGAAAAAGTAATTTATGACGTGTAAGTTTCACAAGGTGGATGGAGGTCCGTGGAACACACATAGAAAATATATTTACCTCTATAGAGATTATTAGGGTTAGTGTTTTTTTTGATTTTTTGTCCAGCAGGGACGCTATGCAAAGTAGGTTCGTTTTATAAATATAGTGTATATACACATGATTTTTATACCAAAAGGCACAAAATATTGCTTAAGTATTTCCCAATACATATATTCTATATGTATTTCCCTACACATATGGGTATAAGCAGACAACAAAATTTTCGTTGACACAGACAAATCAAAGACTTAACATGGTACATGCTATCTGACTTTTGTACATCACAATAAAACTTAAAAACTGTGATGAATAATTTCGCTTTAATTACAATTTTATTAACTTACCTGTATCAACATATAGTGTATGTAGATTGCGTTCTCCGATATTATTACGAGTGTTCCATACTGTGTCTCTAGTAAATACACTTGTAGTCTTAATAAGTACGGAATAACTGCTGGCTAAGCCAGACCATCATCTACATTAGGCGTCTAAAGAAAGCTGATCCCAGTTCACGTAGTTCGAATGTTTTCATTCATTTGAATGTATTGCTAATTATAATTATACATAGATATTCGCCAAAAAAAATTAATTTCTAATCAGTTAATTGATATAAATGATGATTTTCCTGCAGCCTTCTTATCCCAATTAATATAGTCTGCAGTTTTCGCATGCGCATAAGGTCTTATTTTGGCAACGAAAAAATTACCACGAATCACAGAATATACTCTAAGTGAAAAAAGGTTTGAACTTTAGCCAAGCGTTAGCTATTTTTTAAATTTTATTGTCATACTCTAAAAAAACAAGTTCTATTTATGAAAGTTTGTACAAATTTGTCTTTACTAAGACAATTATTGCTGTCTATTTAACTTCTAAATAATAAAGCATATACACACAGTCTTTGCACGGTCTTCGCATGATCGCATTATTTAACTTCCGTTCTATGTAAGTACAATACGCAGTATCTTTCATAACCAATTATTGACAATTTTGCATAAGCTACAGTAGATGCTGGATTAGCATGACAGTACCACCAAAACGTAGCACCGCATTTTTTAAATTGCCCTTGATTTTTATGTACCCCAAACCATGAATCTGAATAAAATAGGGAGGAAAAACAGATATATTAAAGATATATATATATTGTATTATACAGTATATATATATTACAGAGATATATTAAAGTTAACCTTATGAGTAATTTGAAAAATAAGTAGATTTATTATTTCAAAAAAAAAAAAAAAAAGAAAAAGGTTCCCTAGTGTTTAGCTAATTATATAAATTTGCTTAATAGCTAGTGAATAATAGATATCAATAAAATTCAATGCTGCAAATTTTTAAATAAAAATAAACTGAACCTGGTGTACAATAGGTTAGTTTTCTATAAGTACAAGGAACGATTTTACACATCCAAAATTATTTTTTTATTTTTTTTCATCTCCAACCAAGGAGCTTTAAAATGAAGTGGAGTACTATCGAAAGGAGACCCATTATTTTAGGCGTAATTCTGAATTACGCCTAAAACAATGGGTAAATGGGTGGGTCACTGCATGTGCTTATATGATGGCTCGTATTAAAGAAATAACTGACATATTTGAATCTGCAGCAATAATTTATTTCTAAAAAACGACTGAATAGAAGCAATTCGATTCTGTTTTATCTTATTATAAAGGACGTATATATGATTATATATGAAAATATTTTCTCATCACGAAAAAAAACAAAATATGGCCGACTAAGTATGCAGAAGAGTTGGATTTTGATATTAATAAACATGATGGGAAAAGCTGTTAACTTGGAAACAACGTTAACGTTTATGACAGCGAATAAGTATTTTTTAGTAAGAATCTTTTTGTTTAGAGGAACTTGAATCTATCGACAAAGGGTTTAACATAATCTTAAAAACACCAGAACTTCATTTCGTGGAATAGAAAAGATCCAAAAAGGATAACGGTAAAGAAAGGGTAAGACAATGTATTAGAACTGTTACTTTATAACTGACTTTGGTAAGCTAATCGTGTTTTAAAAAGTTGACAAGTCAACGAGATGGAAAGGAAAATAGTTTTCGTATTAGCGTTACTTTAAATCTTCCTGAAGCAGTTTAATGATCTCCTTAGTTTATATTATGAGGAATATGAAAGGCTCTATGGTAGATATTTTCCATCTTAAATTGTGTAGTACCAGATCATGCACAAGCAGCTCATATTCAAAGATCATGTAGTGTTTGCTGTCCGGCAGAACGGAGATTTTTTTTAGAAGAAAAGGGATAAGAAGCTTACGTGAAATCCGAAAAACCTTAGAATAAAAAGTCTATAAAAACAACTTCTTTTGGTAATTATCCAGCAGGTAATAGGTAGGTGACAATTGTCTGAATAACTGAAATTATTTGGTATGTGATTGGTATGTGGTCTCTGTTATTCATATTTTCACATCGCTGCATTCTCTCCGTATGGAAAGCACGTCATTCAAAGGATAAAAAGTTTAATGATTTTTTGTTGTCATTCAGTGGGTTTTAAGCTCTTTTCACTAATACAGTAATTACACTAAGTAAGAACTCCAGCTAAATGAGTTCACTCACTTTACTGCAATATCAACATGCACGAGTTTCTATCTGTTTGTATTAAAAATATAGTTCTTCAAATGTCAAACTGCAATTTTCGAACTAAAAACATTATCTTTTACTTACTGGCGTTACTCAAGGTCAATTCCAAAAAGTCGTACTTGTAGTCTTCTTCTTTACCTTTCACGACAAATTTGCTGGCAAAGTAATCTTTGAAACTCAGCTTTATCAGTAAGTCCATACTGGTAAAATTGGTCAATCTATGAATATTTTCTACTCCGATCATGTGGTCCATTTCTGTGTTGTCGTCGTTTTTGAAGTAATAGCTATCATTAGTCGAAAGAAAAGTACTATCTTTGTCGATACGTCGAAGAATCGTTGTCAATGCTAAACGAAAACTTAAGATAGTTATAAATCTTCGATAAAATTATAACACTCATAAACAAAATGAAAGAAAAATGTTTGCAAATAAAGCTGCAGTTGTATTTTATCGATAATTCAACAAAGCCTTTATATATATCACGCGAAGACAAGGTAAGGTATAAGTATATCTTGCACGTATTTTAAACTGCAAATAAGAAAAAAATAACGAAATGTTTACACTGTATAAAGCATGTCAATACTATATTTATATAACAAACCGTATAAATATAAAACAGTATTGATAAAAACAACCTCAGCATGACTTATCATTTTCAAAAAAAATACAAATACAAACATGTGAAAAATAAGAACTTTTTTAGAAATAATATGCATTTATTAGAAAGAAAAGTTAAGGTTTAACTAGTGCAAGTGCGAATTTATATCTTTTATTTATGACATTATAAAATACCTCTGTCACAATGACGTAGCAGTTTTTATATTCGATCGTATAAGAAAAGAAATTTTAACTAGAAGGAGCAACAATGCGACGTATTTAAACAATACGAAACGTGTTTGTAAAATGTTTTAATTCTTATTTCTGTCAGATTCAAAATTTTACTTATGTAAATTAACAATTTTAAGGGGCGGATATAGAAAATGTAGCATAAATTTAGTTATAAAGCAATACCTTACAAGATTTATTCTATTCGTAATTTCGTAGAGAAAAAGGTTTTTTGGAAGAATTAAGCTTTATATTGTATCCGCCCGTGATCTTATTGCTAAATATATTACCTTTACGTTTATTATCCATTATACAGTATACTTTAAATGGTTTTCCATTATCAGGATTGATGGTGTAAATTCCAGATTGTGTATAACCGTTATCAGATGCATCTTGACAATCTTTTGTTGTTTTAGCGTCTAAAAAGAATAAAACAAGTTATTTTGGCGTCTTATAAAGAAAGATAATTACAAAGAGACTTGGCATTCAGTATAGACCAGTTCGACTTAAAAGATAGAATCTTGCGAAAACAAAAAAAATTCCATTTGATCTGGGAAAAAACTTGATCATGACGAGGTCGGTTGGAAAAGTTTGTTATATATTTTTAATTTGTACCGCAGTACTTTCGTTCCAGACCTCAAAGAACAGAAGAGAATCTTTTAAAATTCAATTTTAGAACCGATTTATTTACTTACAGTCGGTGCAATCACATGCATACGGTGACTTCTTAGTTGAAGGTAAATCGATACATTTACATTTGCCACATATATTCAAATAATCCAAACTACTGCAATATGGTATTACATCAGGCTGGAAAAAGTTATTGTAAAGTAATTTTAATGTAAATACTTGTTATAACTCTACTCAATGCGAGAGCTTTTAACATGGTAATATATGAAAATTGTGTTTCCGTTTAGTTGGTTTCAATATTCGCTTATGTAAGTTGTTTTTAATACGGACTTTAAACTTTTATAGCTATTAGAGTAACAAAAAGTTTCTTGTTGCAGGATTGATAGAATTGTGGAACAAACATTTTAATATATTTTTCTCGATGTTCCTAAACAATATTCGTTTCCCACCAAAATTAAATGCTCAATAAGTAAAAAAAATTGTACTTACAGTGGTTGATATAACACCTTCATGGCTTTTACCACTTCGTATGTTCCCCAGCAATTTGTAATAGAAGCATTTGTATTTCTTGTTTTCGAGTTTAACATCCACACTTTTACATATGTCATTTCTTACAGCACAGTGATGTGCACATTCACTGATAGTGTCTCTCACGTTGACTATATACGCACTATCTGCATTACTTAATACACTACTTTTGTGATAATACAACTGGTATTCTTCTTCATCTTCACTAACAATGTTGTGGTCATACTGAGAAAATACGTAATTAAGATATAAAACAACAAAACATAAACTACAAATCCTTCTCATTGTTTTAAAGTTCTCTCGGTTTTGTGTGGTTTATAAATCAATTAAATCAACTTAGCCATTTTGCTATGGTTTTGTATGGTTTTTTTTTTTTGGATCTACATTTAAAAAAATTATGTTATTAAAATCTATTTAAAAATTAATTTATTAATTTAATAGAATAGTGTAGAAACAGTTACTCAATAACATGCCTGGGAACAAACTTCTTCTCTAAACGTTTGTTGATTTGTTAAGTATTAACTAAACCATTCATGTGTATTATCGTATCAATTGAGTGATACATTCGTTTCCCTGCCAATGAAAATATTATCGATTTATACGATAGACTTTATACTCAAGCCTCAGCTCATGGATATATGGACAATTATTTGTTCATATATCCCTGTTCAGTCCAATAAAATTATTCTATTTTTGGAAATATACCTGCTAAAAACAGGGTGTTTGCAGTCAGATCATGCGAAAAGCAAAAAAAAAACACGAAATGTTTACACTGTATAAAGCATGTCAATAATTAATATTTATATAACAAATCGTATAAATATAAAATGACTAGCCGGTGGCACAGCGTCGGACGCCAGGTTTAGAAACGATCAATATTTTGAAAGATAAAATAAAAAAAGGGGTTAGTTTTCTTAATGAAGTTAACCAAAAAAAATTAAACTCATTAAATTCTATCAAATATTATTTGGTCTTTTTATTCTCCATATTTCTATAATAATCAATAAAATTATCGTTTTTAACGCCCGTCGGTGTTAATATAGGTACCAAGAACATCATGCTATGAACGATTTACATACAGATAAGTAATTTAACTAGAAATTGTATTTATATATGTAACTGTTCTGCAGATTTTCGCAATATACAGAGCACATTTTTGATTAAAGTATAAAGTATCTTAACTGCTAATAGTATTGTCAAATTTAAATTACAATCTTTAAGTTTAAGCGATGTAAAGTTCTCGTTAAAACTTAAAATGTTTCCGTAATTATGTTTTTTGCATTAATTTTTAACACGCCATGTTTTTTTTATCAATTAAATGAATAAATAGAATCATTAAGGTTAACAATTGCGATGTGATTCCTTCTTATAAAACTTCCTTAACCATTTAAAGTTCTTGGTTATGCACACTCGTAGTTATTACTTTTGCATAAATAGTCATAGCCGATGTGATTCCTTCTATTTATATTTTTCTTGGTATAAGGTAATGTTATTTTCTTTTTTTTAAATTTTTTTTTTCTTGATTTTTCTTGATTGCTATCAAAAAATATTGTCATTAGATTCGTATTTCTGGCATATTACAAATGTGTTCTAGCATACATCATATAGAGCTGGCAGTTTTGCACGCATCAGCAACAGAGAATTCAAAAGACCACTCTAGTTACGGTTTATAAGGGCAACATTTAATCTAATAATCAACAATTTATATAAAACGCCTAATTGAAATGAGAATACAAAAATATATAGCTGGCAAAGTGTAAAAAATGATAATTTTACCACTTATTATAATCATTTATTGTATCTCGTATACTAAGGTACCTCTAAAGAGATGCTTTTACAGAGTAGGTATTTTTTTAAAAAACATATAGTGTACTTGTTTGACATTGTGATAATAGACCTTGTGGCGTATAATGACAGTATTTAAGAGATATTTCAAGACAAATCAAAGTTCAAGAAACTAAATGGTGATGCAACTTTAAAAAGAAAAGGACAATGTATTTATGTTGTATTAAATGATGAGTAATATCAATATGTTTATCTTCATAGTTCGAAACCTGCCTTTATTTACGGCTTACCTAACATGCATAAACATTTCAAATCTAGGAGAGTTCCTCAATTTTGAGCTTTTGTGTCTTCTATTTGTCGGTTTAACTATAAACTCTATGGATTTTTAGGGCAATTTACTTTCTCGGTTTATAAACAGCAAATACTTAACGAAAATTTCCTTTAATTTACCTTACCTGTTGAAAAAGGTAAGAAAATATAATATTATATGGTTTCTTTTGATGTAGAAAACCTCATCAACAATATTTGATTTTGTAGTTTAAACTATTTAAGTTATAAACTTAATTCTCATCTTTCTAAATAAAATTTAAGTAAACTCTTTGATTTTTGTACATCTAATGCTCCCAAGCTTTTAAATAATAAATTTAAAGCACTAAGAGAAGGAGTAGTAATGAATTCACATTTCACTCCTATTTCAGTTTAACTTTTTATTGGTTAACATATTCCTTTGAATATCAAAAAGATATTATACCAATTTATATAAAAGATAAGTTGATGATAGTTTTCAATTTTTAAAAATGATTACGAGGTTGATTTGATTTTCAATTTCATTACTTCTAAACATGCAAATATTAAATTTATTAGAGAAATAAAAGAGAAAGCTATCATTTCTAAATGTTTTTAGTAGTCATAACAACTCGTTTCTACTCCATTTTTTAGAAAAAATATTTTTACAGGAATCCTGACTAATTACTTAAGTTTCACTGATTATAGTTACAAAGAAGGTTTAATAAGAGCTTTTATAGATCGTCCATTTAAAACAAAAAGTGCTTGGAATGGATTTCATTTGATTGAAAATCTTCTTCAAAAAAATCTGTATCCATTACATCTTGTTGATAAAAACATATAATTGTATCTAGACTATACTTCCAATGATCCACAAGATATATTTATTTCAGAGAATAAATACATAAAACTTCTAGATTGTTATTATATTTATTT
>JAUELD010020746.1:0-10893 GCA_031471615.1 Aglantha digitale
GTTTGTTCTTTAGGACTTTTACCTCTTCTCTTAACAAACGTAATTCTTCTTGCATCATCTTTAACAAGTTTAACACTAAATTCCTGATAAAATTAAAAGTGGTCTGTTTTGATGCGGTTCAAGAGTTGATGTTATTGAAGATAATTAAACGACCAATAGCGAAGATTGCAGTAGCAGCGAAGACGGACTGATGCTAAATAATCCGTTGCGTGAATTATTATGTTTGCTTTGCCATGTACGGAACCATTTAGTGTATGTAACTGCGAATAAAAATATTCGTTCTCGCAACTGCTTTATGACATTCATGAGTTTTTCTAAGTGAAGACGATTCGACCGTCCCATGCTTCTAAAACTCGGGGTGGCTCAGTGGCAGTGCATCAAACTATCACCGCAATGTTCGAGGTTCGAGTCCCCCGACATTCGGAGGTTCTCTGGTAAGCGGTAAATAAAGCGCATATATAACATCACCATAGCACAAATGGGAGCATTTAAATATACCAGAACCTTCGGCCAAGGACTTCACGATAAGTCCATTAGGACTTCTGAAAGCCCTGTAAAAAATCTGCACCAAACCAAACTAAAATTAATCCATGGTTTAATCCCATCAAAAATGACAAAACAATTTATGTACAAATAAAACACAGCAAAAAACTTAATTATTTATAACCTCTGATGCGCCTAAAGTAAAGGTATAAATATAATATACATTCATTTGAATTAAACAAAGTAGTTTTTAAACTCTAGTGTTCAGTTGAATTCCGGTTTTGTTATTCCGGTTTGTTATTCTGTACTAAGCGTTTTGCCATTCCGGTTCCATTTTCCGTGAACTTTTGTAATTTACAACCTCAAAAGAAGCTTCCGTATAGTATATTTAGTATTTGACGACTGGTTCATTGAGAAATTGAGTTAAGGCAAAAAAGCAATATCTGATTAAGTAGTGTATTCTTTTCATACTCATGAACAAGAGCAAGAACTGAGATAATTACAACTTATATATTAAGTATAAATAAATATCTATTTTTATGTATAAGGATTCTAGATTCTCCATCTTTTATTTTTGTACATCTATATTATCATAATTAAAGAAGCCGCCAGCTAGCTGTGTAGATACATAGTAGATATATTGATTTTATTCTTAGTATTGCGTGTGAGAAAAATTCAAACAACAACTAGTTTGGTTTAATCTTTTCGACAGATTCCATTACAATACAAACGTTAATCTAGTCTAATGTTATTTTATATGATAAAATGATAAAAATATTTACAAATTAGATATTTATACTCATGTTTATGACAGACAAAAAGGCATATCTGCCTAATATGTAAAGCCTCCAATGATAATAATAACAATAATAATAATATTATTTAGCTAGCTAAATGGTTGAGAATGTGATGAATCTTTTTTAGCCAAAATGAAAGCAGAAAAATGAAAGAATACTTGATTAGGATGGAATAAACCTTGAATCAAAGTTTTGAACTGTCTTACCAAAACACTAGCATTTGCGTTTATAATTCTCTTTGTTGGTTGTTTGTTGTTTAGCAGTGGAAAAATGAATTTTCAGAGTTAAGCCTCTACTGTCCTAATAACCGCCAGTTATCGATTAAATTCATTATTCCTTTATAAATACTTCCTTTTGCTATTAGTTTTTGTGTTTATATGATTGACAGAATTGAAGAAGAAGTATATTAAACTATCATTGTAGTCAGTCTTTATCCTTGGTCTAACTTCCTATATTACCTTTAATTTACCTTGTTAAACCATTCTTACACCGCCACAGCCATCCATATACCACCATATGAATCTAGCAAGAATCTAGCAAGATTTTTTATTTACAACATCACTTAAAATATGTGTACAAAATCTTTTTATCACTTGATACATTAAAATAATACAAATCATTTTTAGTAGTAAACTTTTTCCTGAAATGATAGGTCCCTCACAGGTTAAAAATTTTGTGTTTTCGTCACGATTTTGCAATTGAAGCAAAAGCAATAGTCAATAAGTGTTTTTGGATCTGTTTTCGCACAAAAACCGGGATTTATGAGAAGGATGTAAAAAATAATACATGCTAATACTCTAGCATGGTGGTAAACGAACGGTGGCGGGATTAGGAAAGTTGACGCTATAAAAGTAAAATAACCAATTTTTTGACAATGATTTTCCAAATTATGCTTAAATATATACATATATATAATCTATACTTTTGATTTTTTTAAATGCATTATCATTTTATCAAAACAGCAGCAAACCTTTATATGGTTGTCTGTGAAGCCTAGTCTAATCTGGCCAGCCAAAAATTCTGAAAGGTAGTTTTGTAAATATGAACCTCAGTCCCTTACGGAAATATTTCAGGTGAGCGTTAAAAGACTTGCGCCAGGAGTTTTGCCCAAGCGACGAGAGCGAGTTTTACAGTTTATATTTCTTATAACAGGCCTGATTGTGCACATTCACCATGACATACTCCTATCTATATTTAGATACTCATATAAAAGTACACTCTAACTTTTTACAAACTTGTCTTTAATAAGTTTAACAAGTTTGATATATGGTAAACATTTTTATGTTCTAATTTGTATATATCATATACTTTTGATTTGATATTCATACTGTATATCTTTTTTATTGTTAGTTTTATTACTTTTTGTTTTTTTCGTCAACTCACCAAAAGAATGCTTTGAACACAATTTCTCTACGCTATTTTACATATATAACATTATTATCTCAAACTTGATATACAGTCAAACAAGGTTATTGTCATGCACTTTTTCGAAATTCCGCCATGTTTAAATGCGCCATGTTTAACTGTGGATACGCAAGCACTTTATCTATTATTTATCAAATAAGTATCGTTCTTAAAAGACAGGAGTATTTCAGTGCGTGAAAAGTGAAAATTAGTCAATCATCAAATCTTCAATAATTCCTCAGTGCATAGTGATTAAAAAACCATCCGTGATGATTAAGTTTATTTTTTTTTAATGTAATGCATTAAGATGTTTTTCACACATTTAATACCTATAGTGGAAAATACATACTGAAAAAGCTCTCTATACTAAAATCATGTGTATACATATACAACTTAATAAAGATGCAATAGTGTGTAAGTATTCTATAACAATCAATTTCAAAAACAAATATTGATTGTTGTAATACCTTTTAACTTCAATTCCTCAGATTTTTTTAGTTTTTTCATTTTCTCAAAACTGTTTGTATTTTGGGGTATTGTGGAAACCATATCATCATACTTATGATATTAAAAATGTATTAACATAAAACTCATGCCACGAAACATTGTCTGTTTTCTATTTTTTGCTATAGACAATTTAATTCCAATTCTTTTATAAATCTTTTTAAAATATCACATCTTTATTTGTTTTTATAGTTTAAAAGTAAAAAATCAAAAGAATATAGTATGTTGGCCTGAATTTTGTTTGTGTTCTATTAGTTAATGCAAAATAAACCACCTCGTGCATTTTGTTGTATAATGGGGGGAGCAGATAGTAAACTGAACTTTCGCCAAGCTGTTGTGCAACTCACAAGCAAAAAAACGGTATCTTTTGTTATTGGTATTTCTGCCTTTTTACTGAATATTTATCCTTTTTTCAATTTACTAAACTTGCAATTTCAAAATATATTTATTATAACTTTAAAATGAAGAGAAGAATAAAGTTGTAGTTTCTTTCTTAATAGCCTATTGAAGTAAGTGATGAACCGTTCTGGGAACAATTTTGGACAGATTCTATTACAAATGTTAATGATATATTTGCGTTAATACCAGCAGCTGAAATTCGAACAGTACGAGAGGAATGTCCTTCTAATCTTGCGACACTGTGTTATAAGGTCAGTCTTTTATTTAATGCTTTTTAGTTTGAAATAAATAATAAATAAAATAATAAAATTCAATCAGTTTTTTCAATACATCACAGAAAATTATAAAGATGGAACAATTTTTATTGTGGTGATAACAATTGTACAATTCTTTCAATAACTAAATATATCAACTTTTTCATTATGTTTAAAAAACTTGAAGGACTGTTTTCGAAAAATGGGATTAAACTTTAAATTGGGAGAGGGGGATGACCTTATGACCTTTTATTTTATGATAACCTTTTATGACCTTTTAAATTTTCAGCCAGAAAACACACAGAAATGCATACATAAAGCACTTCCCATTTTTAAAAAACATGGATTAAGGAAGTAAAGAAGAGTATGTGTTATTGTGATTAAAATTATTGTTTTCACAATTAATAATTAGTAGAAGTTTTCAACAAACGATACGCATTTTACGTAAACAAAAAAACAACTATAAATATTACCGAGAACATAAATGGGATTTACTAGATAATATATTTACAATTTATTTATCACAGTTTAAATATTAAATGTGATAGCTATATCATTTCATTCTAAATGTGATATGATCCTTGTAGTTCCATCAACCGGAATTCACACCATTTGTGGTCACCAAATTTTCTTATTTAAGGTCAACAGCCCTTCTTGCTAATCTTAGTTCATAAGCAGTTCACCAACCTGTATCCTGTTCAGTCTTGATTGTGTCAAATAAAAAGGGCTTTTCTTTTTTTCAAATAACTTAGATTGATTTCAGGGGATGATGTTCCATAAGCTTAATGACCTGTCAAATTTCTTGTATAAAATTATTTCTTGCGTTAAGTGTGTCGAAAAATTAGTTAATGCAGCATCAAATGGATGTTCTGGACAGCTTGAACATGTAGCAGGTAATTTCATTTATTGGAAACTAGTTCAATGTATTTCATATGTTAATGTCCACCTGCTCGGTTTAACAAAGAAAAGCCTTGAATACTTTTAGTACTGCAGTTAGTTTGATTGTTTGAAAATTACACTAAACTTAAAAGTTGCAAAGCTTTAGAATGCGGTTTTGATTTGTGATTTTGATGTTGTCACAGATGTTGTCTCAAAAATGTTTTCTCTGGCAGGTTTTTCGTCACCAAATTTAAAGCTAGAATATATTACTTTTTACTTTTAATTGTTAATCTTTATCAAAGCATATATACTGTTATCTCTCAATGGATTCTTAAAGTTAAAAGTTCTGTTTGTAACTATTTTTCATTTTAGTTTTAAATTGTTCTCGACTTCTCACTCGTATCATGCCTTACATATTTGAAGATCCTGATTGGAGAGGATTCTTTTGGTCAACAGTTCCAGGACAGGTATTTAAATATTGATTTTTAGAAATTTTGTCGCGTAAATTCTTATCCCCATCAACAAACTTTTTTTCGTTGCAGTTAATTAAAAAAATTTAATTAATTTCTAGTTTATATTCAAAACATTATAAGTTGAAGTTATTAATTTCTAGTTATTATATATACAAAAACAAACTACTGTAGGACTATGGGCGAAAATATTTAAAATAAGTTTTTACTAATACTAATTGATGTTATTCAATCGAGCAACATTTAACTTTTTTAGTTTTTTTTCAGATTTCAGATCATTTATTTTGGCTTTATGTGGAATATAATTAAATTATTTCTAAAGACTAAATATTTCTAAATATTCATTTGATTAAAATTGAATTCAATCCGGTGGTAATTAGAAAATTTTAATTAAAATTATAATCGAAAAATCATTTGTTCTTGATATTGTTATAGAATGAAAAGTTTTTAACATATGTTAAAATCACATAAAAATTATCATTTACATCAATTTTACATCATCTAACATGTTTCATAAATTTAAATTTAGAAATTAGAATAACCCAAATAGTTACAATGAATTTAAAATTTTATAGTTTATGAGTTCATAGCTCTATTAAATTATAAAAATAGAATATTGAGAAATAATTTTTGTTTTGTTTATAGGAGATAACCGTACCGTACACATTTAAAAACAATAGTTTTAGAACTAAAAATAACTAAACAAATGACTAAATGATAAACCCCTTGTTTGAAACGCTGACTCGATTTCAAAGCACACTCAATGAAGAACGATTCAGTTTATGTCAAATAAAAATCAACATTTATTTTTTTCCCTTTATAGCCCTTTTTATAAATTAAAATTAAAGGCCTATGCAACACATATACACTGCTCTTGTGTAACTTTAATTAAGATTTCTTCAAAACATAATTTGATTATCGTATAACCCCAAGTATTGAAATGCTTAATGAGTAGTCCTGAAAATACCATTTTATTATTAAATCTTGCCTGCCGTTCTAGCAAAATGGGGTCTTTTACCTGAGAAGGGCGTGTTCTTGGACATGTTTTTTTTTCAGATTAAACTAAAGAGCTTCAAATACAATTAACTGATGAAAAATAATTATGGAAAAATCTCTATTTTTTTAGATATTTTAGCTCATTTAAATTTGTTAATTTTGGTAAAAAGTTTGTCAAAACTGATGTCGAAATCCAGCAATTAAAAAGTTTTATCTATGTACAGGGATCAATTGTAGCACGTTTTGCTACGATCGTTTGTAGGATTAAGTTACTTACAGATTATGGGGTCTGGGGTGACCTGAGCACACCAATGGGGTTCCGAGTTAAAGCCCAGGAAAATAGGAAAAATGGAAGAAAAATATGATTAGCACATGGGTTTGAAAAGTAGCCATAAAATTCACAAAATGCGAAGCGATTTTTATTATAACACTTGAAAAACCAAACATCCAAACCAAAACAACATAATTTGAGATTTTCTTTCTTAAATAAAATAAAAAAAAATTGATAATAAACAAATTCTTTGTGCTGATATAAAAAATGCATTTATTTAGAAGCAAATAAAAACTGAATAAGAGACTCCTTGTTCTTGTAAGAAACATGCAAGATCTCTTCAAAATCAAAGCAGAATATACGGTTTGTGAATAGTAGCAGATTTTTTGAAAGTTTTTATCTAAAAATTTATTTTTAGCTCAAAAAGAGATTTTAATAATTATTAAAAAAAAGTTGTCTCAAAGGTTTTGGTTGTTTCAAAACTCAATTCAGGATTGAGTTTTTACCGCCTTATACCGGTGGTATAAAATGCTTGAAAAAATCCTGGTGTAGAACTTACGATGCTTAATCAATGAGTAAAATTTCTAATATTCTCTATAGAGACCAATCTTAAATTTTAAAATTTTAATTACTGTAAACACCTGTGAAACCACCAAAATATATTTTTCAATTTTGAACCCTCCTTGTAACCCACAATGTCGAGAAGAATCATATTTAAAATCAAAGGAAAATGTGGGCGCACTTAATATTCCACAAAATCTGACTTTCCATCAGAAGAACTACCCGATATTCAAATTTATTCAAATTCAGTCTTTTTTTTAAAGATTTTCTTAGTAAATTATTTTCAAAACTTTTTTAATGTGATTTGTTTTTGTATGTTTACAATGAGGGTGACTTACAGCATACTATAAGTTGATGATTGTTTATTTATTGTTATTTATTTTGTTTTTCATCGTAGAATGAGTCAGAAAAGATATCAGAGGTAAATTTGTATTTAGTTTATACATTATAACTTGGTACTCTTTATTTTGTTTATAAAATTCATATTTATGCATTAAATTTAATCTACTAATTTAAATTTCTCTACTTATTTAAATTTCTCTACTTGGTAGTTGTTGTTGTTTTTACTACTATCAAAGAAAAAAGTGGCTTGTTTCTACAATGGTGATTTCCAATCCGGTGAAATTTAAAAAATAAAAAATAACTTTTAAAATATATATTGATTAGATAAATTCGGCATAACATTACGCTAAATAAAAATATTTACAATTTCTTATCTATTCCTTAACCTATTTAAATGTAATTACAAAAAAACGAATTAATTATTTGTTAGATTTTCTTTCTTTTCTTTCGTAATTTCATAAAAGCTTTTAATACTAAATTACCTTGTAGTGAACAAAGTATTTGTTTTTGTTGTATCTAGAGTGCAAACCAAGAAGATGCAGCCACACCACTCGCACAATCATTAGTCGCGGCTGTCTGCGTAAGTAATTGGCTCCCATGAAGCTTACTTGGGTTAATTGGTCTGACCTTAGTTATACTTAAGTCTGAACACCGTCAACAACATTAAGTCAACACTGAAGACTTGAATGAAATGATATCCTTGATAGAATATTTGATCTAATTCATTTGATCTACAAATTAATATCAATTTTTGTGAAAACATTTTATTTGTTTATTGTTATTGCCTCTGCATGTAATTTTTCATTTCTAAAATTTAGGATTTACTGTTTTGTCCCGATTTTACTGTATATGCGAAACGATCTGGACCTGTAAGTGATATTTTGAAGAAAATTCAATATTCTAAATTTTTAAAACCTAGAATTAATTAAGTAAAGCTTACACTCCTTGGTAGGCCTTGGTAGGGTACCAATTTCTAGTGCTATCACACTTCCAACTGAGCTAAATATTCATAGATTTGATTAACTCTTAAATTTTGTTGACAATGCATTGTGATAGTTTTATTAATCTTATTAATCTGATTTATGGAATCTTTTTTTTCAAAGATGAAAGTACGAAAAAAAGAGACTTGTTTATTTAACAGGTCTAAAATTCTAAATCTCACTAAACTTAGACATCAGAACGTTGAATATGCTGTTGTATTAGTGAATATAACAATCCTCATCAGTCCTTGTTGTTTAAAGTTGTTCGTTTGTGTGTAGGACAATCCTGAGGACTTATCCAACATTGATAGTTGTGCTTATATATGGTAAGAATATAAATTTGTACAAGGTTTCTAATGCAGAAGATTATCACAGGGTAATGCAAATGTACATATAAATGTTTAGGTGTTTCAGGGAATGTAATATTTTTATGGGGAATCTTTTTGATGTATTATTTAGGGAAGCTGGTGTCGGTTTTGCTTCATCGCCACCCCATGTTGTAACCCATGATGTGCACCGTTCAGAGTTGTTAAAGTTATTGTTAACATGTTTTTCGGAAGCGATGTATCTACCACCTTCTGGTAAGTTTATGTTAGCTCCAGTTGGTATGAAATTTGTTTTATGTTCCTGTATTGATTTATGACTACAAATTTTTTTTATTTTTTTTTTCAAATAGCCTGGTATTGTAAAGCCTAGAGTTTTATGTTTATAAAAACTAACTTCATTCATTTAGTACAATTTTTCATGTTGAAATTGAATTTCTGCTGTTGATGATTTTAACTAAATTTTCTTAAAAACTTTCAATATGATGTGCTGAGATAACATTCCTTCAATTTTGTTTACTTAAATGTTATTACATCATTTCTGTGTTGTGTTATAGATGCACCGAATACGGCTAACAGATGGCTACAGTATTTTGCTTCGTCTGAAAATAGGTAATAATAATTTGCTTAAATGAACTCAATTTAATTTCTTTGTATTGTATGCTGTTTGTTTTGTATTTTTTGTCTGATGAACAAGTTTGTATTTCAAGTCTTATGAATGATTTGTTTGTTTTGTTATAGACATGCTCTACCACTGTTTACTTCTCTCTTAAATGTGGTTTGTGCTTATGACCCTATTGGATTCGGAATTCCGTAAGTTTCATTCTTTCGCCCTTTTGTCTTTTTTTAATTATGGCTGTAGATGTTGTTCCACCCCTCAGTGTAGTCATGATGTAACAATAGGTGTTTAATGTAGTGTTTTAAAGCATACAACAGATTGGTAAATATGAAATCTATTAACCCTTAACCCTATTCCAATTGAGGGAATTAGTTATTTTTAGTTTTTGTTTAAAAAAACATTTTATCTTGGTGTTATAAATCTTAAATTTTGTGACTTTCCTTGAAATTTATTAGGCGTTATCTGATGTTTTCAATGGTAACCAAAAAAATATATAAAAATGAACAATTTCCCCTGAACAATTATAAATATAAAAAAATAGCAACCACGTTTTTTTTACTCATATTTACAAAATTACAGAGATTTTGACAATTTCAGAATTTTGCTAACGGCAGCAAGAATTGCAAGGTCATCAAAAAAAAAAAATAGAGCAACCATTCATCTGCCCATACCAAATTATGTTACACTGTGGCTTATGTTTGTATAATATCAAATTAATCACACATAGAATAGACCATTCCACTTTTTAAGCATTTATTTGAATATTTTATATGGTGGTTTTCCTTATGTATACTTACATTTAATTCAAGGATTTCATTTCGTTCAGGTACAACCATGTAATGTTTACAGACAGTAGGGAGCCGTTAATAGAAGTTGCCATACAGTTGTTGATCGTGGTGCTGGATTATGACATGGAACAGCAGCAAATCCTCGAAAATATAAATAACATAGATCAATCGTTTGAGGTAAGAGTTTGTTAATCCACACTCTAATTTCTAACTAAGATAATTTGTAAAATCAATGACTTAACCTTTCACGACATGGGATATTTAGTGCTTTTAATAACCATTAGGAGTCCAACTCATCAGTCGAGAAACTCACGCTTGAGAGTTATAAGATATAAAACAGGTACTCTTAGATCTCTGTGGTATCTCATTAAAGGGAAAATATAAAGAAAACAAATAAAAAACTTTTTTTAAATTTGTAAATGACAGTTGGTGTTTGTTTATGGTTAAAAGACTAAAAAAACTTTTTATTTTCAAAATTTCAATTTCAAAGTTCTCTGTCCTGATGATCAGTTTGATTTAAAGTTTGTTGATACTATAAACCAAACCATAACAATGAAAAGATCTTTATAATTATCTTGTTTAGTTTTATATTTATTTTGTATTTTTGCTTAATGTTTAGGGAACTGGTCCTGAAAATCTCTTTTGTAATTACTTGACCAGAATTCATAGAGAAGAGGTAATTTGTTTGATTTTCTCACTATTTTATTTTTATTTAAAGTATTCCAGCATTATTATAATATCTTTTGTTTTTAGGACTTTCATTTTATTCTGCGTGGAATAACTCATCTACTGCAGAATCCTCTTATACAAGTATGCTTTGTTT
>JAUELD010020856.1:0-14556 GCA_031471615.1 Aglantha digitale
AGGTGCATGGTTTAGACCTTATTTAGGTGCATGGTTTAGACCTTATTTAGGTGTATGGTTTAGACCTTATTTAGGTGCATGGTTTAGACCTTATTTAGGTGTATGGTTTAGACCTTATTTAGGTTGACATTTACTATTATATTTTTGATATATATATATATATATATATATATATATATTATATGTCAGATATGGATATGTAAAAGTTTCTAACTTTTATCTGTCTTGTTATACATACATAGACCGTAAATGAAATAAAGCGGCCCTTCTATGTAATTTTATAAGGATATCCATCCACTCAACATTTGACAACAACAAATCATGAAGAAAAATCAAGAAAGACAACCAAAGTTTCATGTCTGATAAATAAAAAAACATATCATGATATCATGATAGATTCAACAGTTCCTATAATTTGCATATAATATCTCTAACAATTTTTGATTATAGTTTAAATCAATTTATTCATTATGAGTAACGATTAGTTTAATTCTCTTATACCATTTGCAAACTTATCAATACATGTTTATACAAGAAGAAAACTGGCAGTATGTTTTTTTGTATATAATAGTTCATCATCATACAGTATATTCAAAACCAAACCAAGATGTGGCAGACATATTTTTTTATAAAATATTTTGTTTACAAGCATCTCCTGGATTTTAAATTGCATTTTAATTTCAAATCCCTATAATCAGATTGGCAATTATTTACGATTATACTACTTTTGTATTTGATCATTTTATATAAGAGCATTTAAATATTTTGATTATTTCAATCAAATTTGATTGAACCATCTACTGATAAAACCGATCAAAGATTTCTTTATAAGGAGTGCTACTGAGTTGTTTTATGTAACTTAATTGCATTAAATTCACGAGACAATGTAAAACACATTCTAACGATATTGAACAAAATCAATTATTGTAGTTGTAGTTTTTCTGATCTTAATTTTTATTTAGTTTATGGATAAGTCAACCTAATATTTCCTATGGTGTGTACTATCCATTAATCAGATATATCATGTACCATGTAATGGAGTTGGTATGCTGATATTATTTTATAAATAGATAAATAGATGTACTTTCTTGTTTAATTTTATTTATGTTCTTATTTTTTTTAAAAAGTGACGTTTTCGTAGTGCTAGACAACGCTCAGAAGGGGACTCGATCCAGGAATTTTCGATAGCCATATCTTATCTATTTAATTAAATAATTGCAATAAGTACCTATTAATATAGATATATATTAATGTAAGCCTTATATTTGGGCTCCTAGCATACCTAATGAATGCATTATGTATCATTAGAACTACCAAAAACTTTGACTTCAAGTAGCTGTTTCTATTGGCTAAGGAATCAAGCTTACAATTCAAAGGTGATGTTTCAAGTCCCACCTGGGTCAGCCTTCTGGTCATTTTACCGTAGGGAGTTAGAGTGAGGTTAATATAGTCTATCACGATATTGATACATAAATCCTTTGAGTTGTCTGGTAGGGCAGTATCTGTAGATTCAAAAGGTAATAATAATTTTAGGCAGAACCCAAAGGTGTTGGTTTAAATTAGTGTATCCGCCTAAGCTACATGCACAATATACCAACGTTAAATTAAGCATAACATATCATTGGTTATTGTTAATATTAGTTAATGAGTCCCTGTATTTTGTATTGCAGATTCTGCACCCTCACCCTTCTCTCCATAAATCCATAATCCATGAAAATTTTGATATTGGGTCTATTGAAAATGGGCGTGGCACAAGGTGTTTCGTAAAAAATAATAAAACAATTTTGTGCAATTATTTAAAATATTGAAAAATATTAAAAAGTCATGAAATTTGGGATTCATACCAACATAGATAAAAAAGTTGTAGTAGAAAAAGCACAAAAGTGGCGAAATCCGTCCCCCGGTATAAGAAAGCATAGCTCTTTCGCATAGTAAAATCTTTCCTATTTCAAAGAGAAACTTAGTTGTAATGAAATGAAGATTTAGTCTATCATACCTGACTATAAAATTGTTTAAAAAATATATTATGTGGTGTTTATAAGCATGAATGGACTGCTCATAGTAGAAACTGAATCTAAAGTTTTATCTGCAGTTAAAGTAAATATTTACTTATACTTATGTATACTTCTATACTTTTGTGTGATTATACGTCCTCTTCGTGGTTAATTAACACATGATGTTTTGTATGTTTTGTTTAGTATGACTTGAAAAAACTGAATATATGTATAACAATTTCAAAAATTAAAAATAATTGCAGGATGTTTGATTTGTTACGTTTTTAATGGAGATTTTTGTTGCCGCTATTGAGGTTTTGTTTTGAAAATTGTTAGAAGATAACAAATCTATGTTGTTATATTTTGTTCTGATTAAGACTGTTTGTTGTTTTTGCTACTTCAAAGGAAGTTAACTAATTTGAAATCTAAACAAATGGTATGTTTGTTGTAAAGTCATGTTTACATTGTAGTAAATTTGGCCACAAGTTGTTTATATAGAAAATAATGATGATATGTTTATGAATATTTCTCATGCATTTAAGAAATTGTCATTACAAGGATATTCAATGCAATTTAACATGGACAAACTTGTCAATATAAAATCGTGTTTGTAAAACTGTAAAAGACAAATAAAATAAGAGTTATTTAACAAGAAAAAAATTGTTTGGTCTTGTTTTATGTTACTTCAAATAAAGAAATAAATGTTCGAAGTAATCATAACTTTATAACAATGAAGTATAGATGACTTTTAGTAATGCTGGGTTTTTATAGTTGATATAAGAAATGGAACAACCTTCATTAAGCCTTTTCGTGAAATATTGTGTTGTAAGTTAACTTTTTAGGAAACTTTATATTAAACCTTAAAAATTTTCTTCAATAAATCTTTATGTATGTGTGTTTTGTTATACTTTTCCACCTCTGTCTGTTTGTTTAGTTTTTATAATTCATGATAATAATCTGGTTGTAACATTCTATTAATTATTACATTTCATTCACTACACTAAGTCGTCTTACTAACAGCTGTGATATATTACATCAATTTCCTAAGCAAAGCAGTTTTATGTTTTTGTAAAAGTTTACAGTTAATTAATGTTGATCTGCTGATAGGAGTTGTTTATGACTGATTAGATGAAATATAATTTTAAATCTTTTACGACTTATATTGTCAAATTTGAAATTGTTTGTTTAACTATTTGACACTAAGATATTTTTGTTATGTATTCAAGAAATGCTAGAAACAGTAATACGTAAGTTTTGGTTTAGTTTTGATTTATTTTCTAAGCCTTCATAATTTTTAATTAACTATTTTAGATGTCAATATATGTTAAAGTTTTATAAAATATTTGCTGTAAATTTTGTTGAAACATTGAAACGATAAAATAAAGTTTTATTTTATCTGGTGAATCATTTTTAAACATTTCTGTTGTTAACTATATTTATGAATAAGTATTTTGCTTCATAGTAGTAGGACGGGAAGTGTTGGAAATATCCTGTATAAACGAATATGAAAAAAAAACATATTTGATACTATATATATATTAAATATATAAATATTTAAATAAAGTGTGAAAAGCTTTACTGTCTGTAACAGTTGCTTAAATACAACAAAAAATTAACTGTGAAAATGTGGAGGGTTGCTTATTCCATCAAATTTACTTATTTGTATCACATCTACTTAGTTGCCAGAATAATACACAAAATAAATTTGAAAACCAATGTAGAAAGCATTTTACAGATAAGTTTCTATCTTTTTTGTATATTCAAAAATTGTGGCTTCCTTAAAAATATATGTGTAATTATGACACAAAAAATCATAATAAATCTTTTAAATTTTCTTTTTATATAATCCATGGTATGTATTGCTGGTTTTATCTTTCTTGCGAAATATCTTGTTACTCTGCAAACTGAGTAAACGAGAAATTCTGTATATGATATCTTAATATTATTGTGTATCACTGTGAATAAAAATAACATTCAAAAGTGTAAGTGACACTGTGTAAAAAATTATATGGTATTACCTGATCAGGTTTTAACATGATATTGTAGATGTCAAACTTTAAAGTCAATTTTAGTTAACGAAGCATTATTTAGCATTAATTTACTGTAGACCATAAAACCATTTATAAGCAATATTAAAGCCTCTCATGGTCTGCAAAAGACACATGCATCCTTTGCTATATAAAATATTACATAACTAAAGCAATGTCAATCTAGTGTTCAAGGCGAGTAAAGTTTTATTTAAAATATTCAAAGATCAATCTTGTATGCCTAATCTAAGCAGTTGCAGTCAAATGAAAAGAATCTGAGACTTAAAATGTTATTAAAATAAGGATATTAAAATTTTGTTATTTTTTGAAATTACATTTTATTGTTAACCTAAAAAATATTTTATTTGATATTCAAGGAAATATTAAAATAATTTCATTATCATGTATTTACAAAAGGAATAACCTTTGTGGTTATTTATTGTTAAAGTTTTATCAACTGCTTGTTTCCCTGTTGAAAACAAATGAGACAATAATAATTAAGACAAAAACCAACACAGTTATTTATCATTTTTCCATTCAGTAATGAGATTGAAAAAACATTTATAAAATTCACATTACAGAATAATAAAAATGATAGTATACGCAATGTAATATTGTTCAGGATGTGTAAACAATTTTTTCTATAAATAATAGAGAATTTTGTTTAGATTTTATTTCTTATTTAAAGAGTTTTTTTTTTTGTTTGTTTGTATTGTACCATTTTTAAAGTTAGAAATTTATGGCAAGACATAAGAATTAAATGCTGGTTATTTATGTAGATAAAGTTTCTGTATCAAATATAGTTGTTTTCATTGAATTGTAAATCTACTTTACTTTTATACAAAAGGTCTGTGTAGTAATAAAGTAATGACATAAATTCTTTAACATGGTCTTAACAGAGCGATGGTTGTTCTATGATATTACAATTGTTCTATGATATTATGACAAAGAATCACAATAAAGTCGATGAAAATTTAACCTAATGAATTATCAGTATTACTTTACTGTGATAATTAAAGTTACGCTGAATATCTTCAGCATCATGTAAACTCATCTTGACTTTAATATTGTGTCAGTTCTCAGTAAGAATGATGATTAAAAAATTAAAAAAATGTGTTTACAAAAATTTTATTCTTGGGGATACATATAGAGTTTGAGATAGCTAAGAGATTGTGAATTATAGTTAGAGTGTGATTATTATCTAAATGCTATTATTGAAAGAGTACAAAAACTTAATGCATGTTTGTTAAATTGTGATCAATGAAATACATTATATTTTATCTCCTTTAACAGACAGTATAATGTATCATTATAAATCTTTTTTTATTTTATTGTAGATAAAAAAATATCTTAAAAGTAACGGGAACTACAAAAAGACAATACACAATTTTATTTTCACTATTTAAAACTCAAAAAGTAATTATTAAATTATTTTAATATAAATTTGTTGCTGTATACATTGTTAAAATTGTAAACATTTAAATTTTTGGTTAATCAAATTTAATTGTTATAAATTGTTACTAATATTTTTGTTCAATTCATTTTTTATAATTTAGTATTTCTTCCATTAAAACCACCACAAGCAGCTACAATGAATTCACCGGCGTTATACCATCGTTCAGCGTAAGTAATATTTATTTGTTTGTTATTGTGCTGCTTTTTGTTTACATTGCCTGAAATTAAAATCACAAAAATTATTTTCAATTAATCAATGTTTGTAACACTTTCTCCAAAAAGCAGAGCAAAAGTCTTCATAATAAATCCAAACCTAGTAATATTATTGTTTATGGTTGATCATTTCTATTTTTTAATCTATAATCTATATTACCTAGAGTTAAATGCGCTGGAATTTAAATTTAATAGATTTTCGGTTATTATTAAAGCGTTAAGTCTTGAAATTTTAAAATTTCTTCTGATATTAAACTATAGTAAAATGGATTAAATCTATAAAACATTTTATAATAATAGATTTTCAATTTCATAATTAATCACAAATCGTATTATGATATCTGATTGGTATCATAAGCTGGTATTGGTAATTTATTTCCTGGTAGTTATGCGAAAAATAATAGTGTAAATAATAATAGCTTTAATTTGAAATAAAAAAAAAAGAATTGGGGAGAACAAGCAATCAAACGAGGGCAGAGATTTCAAGTTTTGAGAAAAAAAATCAAAATTGGCACACAACTAATTTTTTTGAACTTTGCTTTTAAAATCTTATTGTGTCAATTTTTGTATCTTAGTGTTTCATCTGTTAGTTTTGTTTTTATTATGATTCGTAACACGGTTTACGTAACATCACTAACTCATCTAAATTTTGTTTTTTTTGTGCAAACCGTCATAACATTCTTGAATATTCATCATTTTGAACTCATTTAAGGCTAAAATTGTGTTTCTCTTAAGTTAAGTAATTTTTAAGATCATCTTACAAAATCATTTGATTTCATGGTCTCTTTATGAGGATTGAAATATTCAAAGTTTTTCAGTTATATCTTTCTGTTTGATAAAATAAAGTTGTTTACAGAAACAAAACAAAAATTCTAAAGAAATGGTTTCTGCTGACTTATATAGCTGTTGTTTTAAACTATACAATAAGGTTTTTTAGAGAGTATGTTTTAGGAGGAAGATTTATTAGTTTATTTTTATTAGATTATTTTTTCAAATATAATAATTTTATATTCTGATAAATTTTCTGTTTCTTTAGTTATAGTTTTAAATTAGTTTTTCTTTAGTATAGTTTAGTATTCTTTGGATATCAGTGTTTGGAAAATGTTTGTGTTCAGTTTTTATATTATTTTTTGTAATTTTGTAGTTAGGGAAAGAGTTGATCAGCTTGAAGAAATCTCTTTTTATTTTCTACAAGTGTACATCCAATTTATTTATTTTGAGTTAGTCTTGTATCACATTATGTGGTTAGATTTCAAGAAATATTTATTTGTAAACAAAGAAAATATTAGCAACAACTCGTCCTTTTATCATCTTTCATTTCATGTTTTTCAGTTATGTTTTGTTTTTAAAACAATCTTAATCGTTTTTGGTTTTCTATTGCCAACATTTTTTTTGAATTTTCTTTTCGATTCGAAGAACCTCTATCATATGTAAATTTAGGTTGTAAAGAATATTATCAGACAAAACTTCATAGTTAGAAGACTGAACTGAGTGGAAAAGAATTCCAATTGAATATTCTTCTTTCATTGATAAATTTTCTTGACTGCATTAATTTTGTCAATTAAAAATTTAAGGTTATCTTTTTTATACCCTCTATTGATTTAACAAGAACTGGAACTGTTCATATTTTTGATTTTATTTTATTTTAAAAACTACTGAAAAGAAGAAAGAGTAGCTATGTTGCTTTGTCTCACAATTGGCGGAAAAGATGCAGTTCATTATAGTTATAGTTTGTCATGCTAACAATCTAATGTTAAACTTTAAGAATATGATTGTAAAGAGTAAGAATTAGAAGAATTTAAGAATTTATAGATCGTTTGATTATTTTTCACACAGTAGCTGATCACCATAAATATGAAGTTTCCTTCTCATCTTATTCTATATTTTGTACAGGAAGTTGAGTTCTGATAATATAAATTTTTCTTATAAATTAATTAGATTAATAATAATCGTAAGTTGTGAAAAGTTGATTATAACCAGATAATTTGATTGTAGTTTTAACCTTTGCCATATGCTCTTAGTAATATTTTGATATTATTACAACAATAAAAATGTCACTACGTAAGACAAGTTTTAAATATAATCGTTTAAAGAATGACGAATTAGCGACATTAGATGGTCTCTGTCAAGAGTTGGAAAGTTATTCTAAATGTGTAGACAACGATGAGGATACAATGTCGGTGAACTCATTTACTACAATAAGTGATACAGCAAGTGTTTCTGATAACATACCATGTGATAAGGAGAATAGAAAAATCTCTATTAAAAGTATTTCTGATGGTAAAAATTCTAAAAGAAACAGTTTAAGTGATACAAAATTCATAGGTGATACACAGTATGACAATTTAGAGGGAAATGATTTTCATTTTAATGTGATACGTGGTAGAAGCAACAATAAAAGTCGGAAAGCTTCCTTACCAATTATTATTCGACGAAATAGTGCTATATCTAAGCATTCGATAGACAATCGTAAACGTAATGTTAATGATGTATCTATTGATGTTAAGAAGACAAATTCCTGGGATCCATTTCACACTTCAAATAGGAAAAGTATTTTAGATGACAAATCTATTTATGCAGAGATAGAAGATATCAAAATAGAAAGAAAACAAATAAGTGCTACCAATGTTACAACATCTTCTGAATATCAAGAAATACCTTTTGAAGACACAAAAGTAAAAGTTATTAAAGGTCAAGCAAGTCCGTTGTTAACACCCTTAAGTAAATTGAAAAGGTACAGTTTTAAGCGTAAACAAAAGCCAATGTTGAAAGACTCAGTTGAGACGGATTTATTACTAAATCCTGATATACAATGGCAAGAACAGTTTAATCGTTTAGAGAAAGATGCTGAAAATAATTGGACGGTGACACCTCTCTTTCATCCATTTTGGTACGAGTGTATGACATTGTTAAAAAGCAGAAGAGATAAAGTTAAAAGTGTAACGTTTGATGATAAGCCTTCTATATGCAGTAGCTCCTTAACATTAAATGTTGATTTTGACGATGAAGTGACCCCGAGAAATAGCATGATATTAAGTGGCACTAGAGACTGTCCCTCATACTATTCCCAAGTCAATAATATGATGAGTATTTTTAAATACTTTTGGTAAGCACAGAATTGATTAGACGCTTGCTTGTTAGCTAGTTCATAGTGGTATTCGAAATTGATCAACAAAATCTAACTTTATGATTTTAATATCCGTTATTAATTTTTAAGAAACATGTACTCTTAAAACCTAAAAAACCTAAAATTATATATGATAAAATAGTTATTAAGAAAGACAAGGATTATTAAAATATATTCTTTAAAATTAACAACAATAAAAAATAGTAGAGATTTTCATTGTTTTTTATATAGTTTGTTTTGAAAATGTTTCGTTTTTTTATAGTTCACTGAATGGGACCCTTCCTCACAAAGATCATGGACATGCTCTTAAAAAGTTTCTCATTGAAATGAGTGAGTATAGGTTAAATTATTTTGAGTTGAGTACATACTGTTTCAATTATTCCTACAAATAAAAAAATACTTTATGTATGAATCAACACTTTATATTTATAAATGTGACCCCAATTATTATATATCTAGTATATATATATATTTTTTTTTTAGAAAACAAAAATTTTGATGATATAAAGATAGCCACATACAGAGCTGCTGCCAAACTCTACTTTGTTCAAAAAGCAACTAATTGTGAGTGTTATGCTCTCATCTTGTCTCCAAACATTTTTGTTGTTGAGAATCTGTCTGAAATTCTAGAAGTGTTTTGATATCTTGAAGCTTACCAAAGCTAAAGTATTATTTTGTACTATTGCCTTGTACTATCTTAATACATCGTGTAGACATTTCTTAGTAGAAATGCAATATTTGATAGAAATTATATAAAATAGATATTTTTAAAGTGAGAATAGATTTTGGTTTGATTTTGAATGTCACTGTGTTCAGCTTTTGAAGTAAAAACTGTTTTATTTTAAGTACATTTGGTTGATATCTATAACATTATTGAAGCGTTCCGCGAGAACGGTTTAAACACACTTGATCATTCTGCTGAACTAGATGAAGCTCGCCTTGAATGCATCATTGCTAGTATTTACTATGCACTATATAAAAGATTGCCTTCCACTAAAGATATTGATGTTGAGAGATGCATTGTCATATTAACTCAATGGATTATGCATGCATATGATAGGTACATAATTTATTTTATTAGGTTTTTTCTTGTGTGTTTTCGACCAATTTTTGGTCGACCATGGTTTTAGTCTACTGCGGTTTCAGTCCAATGCACGTTACTCATAACCAGTATTTTTATTAGTAGTTTTGTCATGCTGTTAATTTGTTTGTATAATCTTATTGTATTTTGCATGGTTGACAAGATTGACCTTAGAGTTGTTTTGCAATAAATAATTTCTTTCTTTACAAAAAATTTATAATTTTGTATTTTTTTAATCCTCTAGTTAATTCTCTAATTATCTATGTAAAATAAAATATGTAAAAGTATCACTTTACAATTTTTCTATAATACTAACTATAATCTTGAAAAGATGATAAAGCCCAAAATACAGATCTTCAATTTGATTGCAACTTGTTTAAAAACAGTTTTGATTCTTTAACATGATTATCAGCTGTACAAACAGGATAGTTAAGAATTCTCCTCTTCCATTCTTTTTCTAGTGGTGGATTTGGAAGAATACGCGTTCTATCGGTGAAAACTGCTCTTTCCATGTTATGTGATGGAAGACTTGTTGATAAATTAAGATGTAAAATAATGTCTATATACATTTTTACTTTGTACCAATTTTTACGAGCGATTAGAGAAATTCTTTACATTTTTTGAGATAATCCAATACAATCTTTGGAATGCTAATTTGAATCTAGTTCTTAACAACTTTTTAATAAGATTATTTAATCGGTTTTGTTTACTTTAATCTTAGTAACTCCTTTTTCATTTTCGCTTTAAGTTGGTTTAAAGTAAATTCGTCCATTTTTATATCCATTCTTATTTTGTAGATGTTTTCACTCAAATTTCTGAATCTAATGGAATATTAATTGCCGCTAAACTTGACAATTATCTAAGAGACCTTCTACTAGTAAGTAGTTAATCAAATGTTAATCAAATGATTTATGTCAATTTATATACAATTATGTGCTCTTATAATTTTTGTTTTGGTTCGCTGTGTGTACATATCTTTTTTGTGCCTGTACTATATATTATGTATTATATGAATGTCTTCACAAAGTAAGCTGTAGGCAGAACAGTCTTAATAAATTTATTGAGAGGAGAGTGGAAATTTTTTTGCTTGATGTGAAGGTATGCAATGTTGAGATGTGTTAAACTTGTTTTTTTTGTGTGTGTTATACATGTGTGTGGTATATGTGTTTTGTTTATGTGTGTTGTATACACTTTATATGTGTTGTTCATGTGTGTTTATATTTTTTGTTCTGTCTGTACTTTGATATGCATGTTTTTTGCTTATGTTAAAAGATGTAATAACAGTATCAAAGGATAGAACCTGTTAGTTTATGTTTTTTTATAGGTTTGTTTTGCGATGCAAGTCTTTAGTGTTCTCAAGATTCTTAATTTTGGTTCTTGATTTGATTTATTTTGTTTTTAGCTTCCATGTGCGATTGGTGAAGATGCAAACTTTGGATATAATGAAGAGATATTAGATTCATTTTTTAAACCAATTGGAGTGAGTACAAGTTATACCTTCTCCATTATATTGTTCTTCCTTCTCCCTAAGTAATGTTTTATTTAACATAATGTGTTTTAAGATAATAGTCTTGTAGCCTGTTTTCATCCATGTAAACGATGATAACTGATGAACCGTTCTCCCAACTTTACTTTAAATGCAATTAAATTGAAGCTAGTTTGTGTGTTCACTACCAGATTTTTGCATGCAATTAACTTTCAATATTGCGTTAGAGTGATAGAGATAGAAAAGCAACGATTTTTGATGATTCCTTATATCTTGCAATTTGAAATTCAAGTGGAATTCATAGTTAAAGTTCAAGAATTAGATTCATTTTTATTTGTTGTATTGTCACTGCTTAAGATTTGGGTTTGGACAAAAAAGAGCAAAATTTTCATTTTCTTAAATTGATCCACCAAAGAGTTTTCTTAATCCATCATAGATTGTACCTTCATACAACCTTTTGGTGTAATACTTTATCTATATTTCAGTTTCTTTTGTTTTCTAGCCCTTAGACAGAAGTCATACAGAATTACATGAGTTCCTCGACGTATTTATTAACGAAGGAGAAAATGGCATATTACAATGGCTGCATATTTTCACTAAGTTACTTAAATCATCTACAGGTAGAACATCTCAATGTTGCTTCAGAACATGACTAACAATCTAAATGTTGCTTCAGAACATGACTAACAATCTCAATGTTGCTTCAGAACATGACTAACAATCTAAGGCTAATATTAAATTCTTATTGCAACATTTTGTTAGATGAAGTTGCTAAAATTCATTTTTGTTTTTTTGCTAGTTGAACACGGTGTTCAATGTAAAGGTTGTGGAAAAAAAGATTTCACTGGGTTGAGGTATGTTGAGGTATATTATATATAGTGAAATTTATTCTGATCATTGTAATATCGGATACATGACCTCTATTTTACAATCTTATTCGTGATTGATCATACTTCACGTATTCTTAATTCTTTAATAATATTTGAAAGAAGGTTGCTCTCATCAGAGAGATGATGAACTTTGTTTTTATTAGGAATAAGGGTATGAAGAACCGAACCTGATGGGTGGGATGCAGGGGTGGGTTCAGTTGTTGACTTATTATAAAACTACTAATATATTATGCCACAATTTTTAACTGTTCAAATAAAATAGCTAACATCTAATTCAGAGTTTAAAATAATGGTCGTATAAAATTTACGTGTATGTTTTAATTTATGTTAATTTATGTGCATACATTATTTTGGCTATTAATGAAATCGCTTGCTCACGGTTTAGTCAGTTTTCTAATTTCTTTTTCTAGATATAAATGTCAACAATGCACGAATTACCAACTATGTCAGGTAATTCTATTCATTTGTTAATGAGTAGCATCATTGGTATAAGATCATGCTTATTTGGCTTTTGACTTTTCGTTGGTTTTACATGTTTGGTTTTGAGATTCCAATTGGTAGTGGTGGATAAATAGACCTGGTGTTACTAAGACTCTACTGTTATTTCTTCCAAGTGTTACTTTTGTTGCTTTAAAATTAAGATACAATTAATTCATGTTCCAAGTAGATAAGACAAATAGAGCTTATATTAAAAGAGAACATTAAACATTATGAAAAAAACTATTTATCTTTTATCACAACTGATCAGATTGTGTTCCTTTTAAACATATTTACTCATCTATTTTCTTTTCGTAAGGACTGCTTTTGGCGAGAAAGAATATCAGTGTCACATAAAGCTGATCATGACATGAAGGAATACACATCTTGGGTAAGCCTAATATGTTTGAATAATTTATGTCAACTTTCAGTAGTTTTTTAATAACAGTAAACTTTCGATAACGTCCGAATGACGTAAAGCAAGTTCGTAATATTGTTCATAAGCAAGGTTTTGTTGAATGTGCTTTATTTAACTTCGGTATTTTATGTGTGTAGCTTAAGTGGATACACCCAGCTAATTTAATTTAGTGTTCCTAGTTGAACCTGCAGACCACTGCCATTATTAATATATAATGTGCGATTTAATTTTGGGGGGACATAGACGTAAATTCGCGTTAACTAAGTTAGATCTCATTAAATAATGCACCAATTCAACATCATTAAATTTTGCTACTAAACAGGAGCTACATTACTTGATGCTTTAAATACCTGTTTTAATACCTAAGAATTGTTAGTATGAGTCTATTTATCATCAAAAGCTCATGAACGATCCCTATCAAAGAAAGACTTTATAGGAGACTGGAAATAACTTGTGTTCCAAGTTTGTAAAAAATTCCAAAAACAATTCTGGTAAATGTTGAATTGGTAATATGCCAATAGATAAATACGCCAAATAGACACGTCATTAGTTTTCTAGCGGTACTTAAGGCACTTAAACGGTGTTTGCATTACATTAAATTGAATTTGTGACCCAGCTAATGAAGCCAACATTACAGGTCGATATTACAGGTTCATATTACAGGATTATATTACAGGTCCATATTAGAGGCTAATATTACAGGTTATGTTACTTGCAAGTATTTTTATTTTTTAAGAATCCAAATGAGCAACACAAATATCTCTGTCCTTATGTGAAATAATCAACTTTAACTTTTTCTTTTTTCCTTCCGTTGTTCGAAATAAAATAATGTAAATGAACAAAAAAGAGATATCTAACTTATGTATAATTTATAATCATGCAATGTTCTTATGCACGCTTCTTATATTCTACTTTTCTCGTTTTTTTATCTTTTTTTTTCATTTTATTTCGTTTTTCTTCTTTTATTTTTATTTTATGTTGTATTTTGTTGTTGACTTTTAACAAGAGAAGAAAATATTATTTTGTTGGTGTTTTTGTTGTTATTGTTGTTTAATATGAAACAAGGCATGTCTGTTCAAATAAAACTTAGAACACTAGTAGAACGAAATTTGATGTTGTTCCTGTTGGAAACATATTTAATCTCAAATTATGTTTTATTTGAGTTTTGTAATAGCAGCTAAAAACAGTAACAATTTTATTATATCCGGAAGTTATTCCTAAATCAATATAATATATAGTGAACTTTGACAATATAAAACAAAACATCACGTAATTATATATATCACAATTAAATATATCACAGAACAAAACAAAACATATCACAATTAAATATATCACAGAACAAAACAAAACATATCACAATTAAATATATCACAGAACAAAACAAA
>JAUELD010020967.1:0-14556 GCA_031471615.1 Aglantha digitale
AAAAAAAGTTTTGTTATTAATATAAAGCATTCCTTAAATACCTAATGTGTACATACATTAATTGACTTTATATTGTAAATAAACAATGTACTTTCACCAGGGCGAACAATTTCTTTCGTTAGTTCATAGTACATGTATTATTCTATTCTCTTGATTGTTTGAGAAGTATGCTTATTTTATTTCACTTGTGACTGTATGTGCAGGTGGCATTCAGTGGTACCAATATGTAGTTGTTTTTCTCCATAAAAAAATATTTTCCACAAAATACTAATTTTCCATTTGCTCCAGACAATTAGGTGAAGGCTTAAGATTTTTTTTCTTCTTTTACTTACTGCTTTTATAATTTGAAAATAGTTTCATATGACCATTGGTGTTATCAATTTTAAGTTACAAATACTTTTTGATATTTCAGAAGAGGATGAAGTTTAAAAGTTAAACAACAAACATATGTTTGTTTTTGTGGGTGCAACTCCCACAATTTTTATATTTAAAAATAACTTCAAAACTGCATTAATTTTTAGTATAGAATCTAATCATTTTAAATCATTTGAACCTGTTTTAGACGATCTATGACCTAAAATAAATTGTAAGAAATATGTTAAGAATTTGCCTAAGTTATAAGTGTGAAAAAAAATTCTGTATCCGCCCCTGCAAGCATCAGCAACATTAGCCAATATCCGACCAATAAGATATTCAATTGAAAAATCAACTTTATGTTATGCAATGAAAAAACAAATTTTTTTTAAAAAAAAACTATCTAACCTGTACTGCTGTTAAAAACACCTTGGTAAAATTCAATTTTCAAATGATTCAAATTGATTACAAAACGAAATCTACGCGAAATGAATATTCAAGAGATCCAATAAAAGTAACCATTCAAGATGAAACAAAAGCGGTATAACATGGAAAAAGTAGTATCAATGGCTGCATAGTGATTTTTACGGACGGTTCTAAATCTGAGAAGGGAGTTGACTGTTGTTCAATTTTACTATTTTGCAACGAAAAAAATTTTCATGTAATTAAATATAAGCTTGACGATAAAAATTTCAAGCAGAAGCTTTTGCAATTTATTTATCATTTGCTCTATGTATATCTTTTCAATAAATATCCATCAAATCTGTTATTATCATGTTTGATTCTGTTAGCATGTTACACTCACGAAGCAATACACGAAGACGTACGAAGCTAATAAATTTATAATAGACTTATAGAAATGAAGTAAAACATCGAATTTCATTGGTCATCTGGTCATTCCGATATCCCTGGTAACGAATTGGCTGAAAATTACAAATTTCTCTGGGAAAATCGCTGGAATTTAAGTAATAAAGGAAGAACTACAAAGCTTTTTTGTCGTGACATTCAAAAAATACCGAACAATGTTACCTCTCGTCACGAAATTACGCAAATAATAACTGGTCTTTCTCGTTTAAACTTTTATTTACTAAGCATTGGTTTAGTTGACTCATTGATTTGTCAAATATATTGAAAACATCCCAACTTTATCTAGTATTGCACTTGCTATACCGAAGAAAGATCGGATTTCATCAAAGCTTGTAATAAAATGAAAGCAAAATGGCCACCACGGCCAAACATAATAGTTGAAAAAAATATTTTTAAAGAAAACAACTAAGTTAAGTTTTAACTCTGATACAATTCTCTGTTTTTTTGTTATAACTTGGTTTATTTTTGGCCTACTTTTTATTGTGATTTCTATCTCAATTAATTCAATTTTTATTTTATCAGTCTCATCAATCCTCTTCAAAATTTTAATCAACTATCAATAGTATATATTCTTATTGTGTCAATTTTTTTTTTTATTATTATTATAACTTTTACAAATTATACTATCAAATAATATTATAGTAATAATAATAAAACCCTTTCCCGGTCATGAAAATAGAATAGGCAGAAAATATCACCACACAGCCTAATTAAGTGTTTGTAATCCATAGTAACAAAGAGTCAAGAGATTTTTGCAAAGTGCTGCAAGTTGTAAATTTTCAATTTGATATCTTAAAGACCATTATAATTTTTTTTATTTTAAATTAAAAAAAAATTAAAATTAAATCAGACAATCCAAAAAAAATAAAAATAAATAACTTTTTATTGAGGTAAAAAAATAAAATAAATAAAAAAATTAATGAAAAATTAAATGGCTATATCATGTAAATTATATACGGTCTTTAAAATCTAAATTGTTTTCATAAGCCAAATCCGCAACGAAAATATTTTCTTCGAGAAGGACAAGAAGTTTTGCAATAAAAGAGATTTTCAATGGCCTTGCCCTTACTACCGGGAAATTCCTTCACAGACCCAACTGTAAGATTTATGTATTACTTTTTTTACGGTATATGGCATTATTTTCTCTGGGGGTAGAATAATAGGAATGTTTGACGAACGTTTGGTGACCTTTAATTCAGACATAGCTACCTTATACCGGGCTATTATATAAATAACTAGCTACTTTATCAGTTTATATATAGAGTATTTAAGATAGCTAGCTAGTTTGCCAATGTTTTTGTACATATCAATTCCAAAAACTAATCCATATTGGTCGCAATATTCTTCCTCACTCAGTAACACATTTAATAATGACTACCTGCATGATTTAGCTAGGTATACTTTTTAAACAAAACTAAAGTAAAAGGATTTTACACCCAGATTCCTATTAAATTTCATTAGTTAAATGTTTAATCGATAGAACATATAAAGTTAGTAATGGATAACATTTCATGAAGATCTTAACAACATTAAAAACAACTTGTATTTCGCTAAACTTCTAGATATTTTGTATGTTAAAACTATTTTGATATTTTGTAAATAAACTTCCATTTATAATTAAATTTTCACAAGACACTAAACATAAACTCTCTAAAATATCTAAAAAATATTTAGGCCTGGTCATAAGATTACTGCTTATTATTCTAAAATAGTTCTTGTTTGTTTTAATTTTTTTTATATAAAAACCTATTCATGTCTAAATCTTACTTTGCATGCTTTTTCCTATATAGCAATCATTTAACGTTAAATAAAAAACATTGATAATTTGACAATGGAGAGACTGTTAATAAAATTATTTTTATCACTTAATATATGATTAACTCTCTGATGTTTTTATTATTAAGAAACCCTTGCATTGTTTTAATAGATTTTAATGAAACAATGAAACTAAATTTGAAACTACATTTTTTAAAACCGCATGCTTGATGTTTAAAATAAAACAGTTTAAATTTAATTTTATTTATATATTTTAAACTGTGAAATTTCATTTTCATCATGACTCCCGTGTTAAACTTTGTAAACAACCAATATGCCGTGAATTATACAATGTGATGTACAGAAAAAGTATAATTGAATCATGATTTAACTTAACCAGTTTTTAATTATTATTACGTTTGGTATATCTACATCTAATTGAAACAAGTTATTTTGAATACATGATAAATATTATTTGCCTATTACTACCATAAATCAAAGTTGTTTTAATTCCATAAAATTTCACTTGTGCGCCTAGCGGAGTTTAGGTGCGTGATTGGTCATTTGCCTGCTAAAACTCAGTTGACCAGGTCTGATATTGTAACGATAATTTTAACTTCAGACTAGCATTTAATTCTTTTAAAATAAAAAACTTTTTTTCATACAAATACTTAATCCCTGATGATATGAAATCTCTCTTGGTTTTTAAATTTGTTTGTGCTGGATGTAATACCAGTTATATTGGCGTAACAAGTCACCACTTTAAAACCATGATCGAAGCGTTACAATTGAAGTTGTCAATATTTAATAGCGAAAACTATAACAGAAGGACAATTTTTAATATATAAATAATAAAATTTCTATGTCAAAAGATTTTTATTTTTTAGAAGCCATTAAACTTTTTAATCAAAAACAAAAACATTACTTGCTATTCCGCCATGTTTATGTTTTCCATCCAAAATTATTGACATTCGATTGTCTGGCTCATTCTAGTTATAAGTTCTGGACTGGTTAAACTTAAAGTTAAACTTTACACAACACTTAAAAAGAAAGCTTGAAAAAATCATAGCTTTATTGCTATTTTCACTGTTTTTATACAGTTCCTGTTCTTGTTTATTGTTTATCAAATTCAAATTGTTGTAACGTTACAAATATAACTATAACCTCACAAGCATTTTTAAGTAACGTTACAAGAATATTTATGTAACGTTCAAGCATTTCTTTGTAACATTACAAACATTTCTTCGTAACGTTACAAGCATTATTTATAAAGAGTTTCAGAATGAAAATTAATTTAGAATCTTTAGCTATTTAGCTCAAACTAAATTGATTAATTTTTAGAATATTTGTTATTGTTGTACTATTAACCTTTCGGAAACGATTTTAATGGTCTTAAAACAGCTATTGTAGTACTATGAACTTTTTGCAATTGTTTTTTAACGATATTAAAACAGGTATCGCAGTACATTTAACCTTTTGTAAACGTTTTTTAACGATTTCAAAACAGCTAATGCCGTTCATTTTACTAGAAACGTTTTTAAATGTAATTAAACCACTACTGTAGCTTCATTAAACTTTTCTGAGCGTGACAAAACTAACATTTAACATATTTGATATGTCATAGAAGACTGGTATTGCTGGTTCTTAATGAATGTGCTTTTTTCTTACAGTAAAGAATTTATTAAAATAGTTTAAATAGTTATAAAATGACACTATTTAAAGTATCTATACAACCTTGCTCTTAGAATATTCATCTTAGAAAAAATAACATTAAAATAAATTCTAAAAGTATTGTTCAAAGATAACATTGCAATGTAAATAATTCTCAAAAACGTTCTATTCAAAATTTACATGTCATGGTAAGTAAATAAAGACGCATTTTGGATATAAACACCTGGCTTTTTTCATTGATTTAATATATATTTATTTTATTATCTTTAGAAAATAATAAGCAAATATGTTTGTTTACATTTCCAAATAAATAATATCTTTATAAAAGTATAAATGATTCTATATGGATAAAGAAAGACTATTCTGTTCCCATTTCTTTTCAAAACAGTTCAAGATTTTCACAATATCTTGTTACTTGTCTCTAAATAAATGATTTTTGTTTTATTTCTTAACATGATTAAGAAATCATCTCATCAATATTTTAGCACAACAATTGACACATCTGATAATCGTTTTTATAAATACTCTTACTAATTTATTTACAAAAATAATTTTGGTCAAATGTCAAGGTTTTAAGATTAAGATACCCCAGCATTGAATACACTGCGCTTTTGTCGCTTCAGACGCTACACATGTTACGCTTAAAACACTTTTATTTAGACGCTATTTAACACAGACGCTTCTCATATTGCTAGCAACGCTTATTTTTAAAAGATGTATTACCCCTTTTCGCGGGAAATTTATTAAAAATTTTATTATAAATTATTAATTATTTTTATTATCAGTAAGAATTACATTAATTTATGAAATTTTTCATAATTTGAACAAATCTTCTCCGAATTTTTATTTGTACCATCACATAAGCCCAATAAATAAAGATTAAAATACATAGCTTGTGAGGCAATTTTCAAACTTTTCTTCCATAGCCTTTCTATAGTCTTGATGAACATTTTTTAAAAACAGGGTGTGTCACCTGCATGATATCAAATATCTCTGCTCAGCTTCAAAAATAAATAAGAGTTGAGACTTCAAAAATATAACTCATTGGATTTATCTCATTCAGAAGAACAATAAAAAGGTTATGTTTAATAAACTTTTAGCAGCTCTTCTTTCTATAAAATACAATTTCGTTATCAGAATTTTAATGTAAGGGTTCAAAAAACAGACAGGGGATCAAAGATTATAAATCTAAAAGGAGGGAGGGGAGGGTTGGAGGTTGTGAGGGTTGAGATAAGAATTTTTTTTAATATTTTTGCCTTAGTAAAAATGTTAATTTAGTAATTTTAGATGTAAATTTAATGTAAATTTAAAGAAATCAACTCCTTATTTCATTATCAACTAAAGGGATCGACTAACAAATGTATTCATGGGAACATGAAAAAGATTTTGGAACTGTGATGTAAACATAATTCATTTACCCAGTGAGACTATATCAAACATTGTAACAAAAGCAGTTTTCCTGCAGGACATAATTGGACAAGAACATTACCAAACTTTTAAAAAAGATCGTGTCTGAGGTGAGCAATCAATATAAGAAGCTAAGAAAAAGTTCAATATGAAAACTTTCAAAAGCTAAGAAAGGTTGTAAAGTCAAAAATTGGAGAGATGGTTAACGAGCTAAAAGAAGAATAGAAAACAATGCCTTGTTTTTTGATTGCTGCTAGAAAGCGACCAGTAGATGATTTAGAACAATACATTAGAGAATACAAGTTTTCAGTCATTTTACGATAATTTTTTTGGTTTGATGGTCAGCCTCTCCACTGCAATGACAAATCTAAGCTACTCCATTCAATTGAAGAAGCGCAAATATCGATAATACCAGTGATGATTTGGACAAGTGCGTCTAGTCTATGGGCTTTATTTCAAACACTCCTTGAAGTCAAGAACGCTTGAAAAAAAAAATCTGGTCCTTGTTTTAAAACTCAGAAGTTACAGACATTATAAAACTCAGAAGTTACAGACATATCTAACATATAAAACCACTACTTGGTCAGTAACATACAATGTGTTAAGTGAAAGCAACTTTCCTGGACACAAGCTAAGTAATCACAATCACAAAGAAGACGATACCCTTGCCATCCTTCATGCCATCTATGTTTCACAGCTGCAAACATTTACAGAATATGTTGTTTACTTTGACGCGTTTAACAATTCAATTCTACAAGTTCCTACCACAGGTAAGTAATATCTATTGTGTTTAACATTTATCTATGATTTAAGTAATTATTTATCTGTTCTTGGTTACGAAATTTCATACCGGAAAAGGTGAATCCTTTCGAGATTTGGATATTGGCACCATATCAGAAAGCTTTGGACCAAAAATATGTGATGCAATTCTTGGGTTTTATAGCATACATTGTGTGATCATAGTAGTTGATTCAATGGTAAATCAAAATCATTCCTTTAATCAAATCCAAAGGTATTGGATACTTTTGTAACTTTTGGAATTAGTGATCGAAAGTAGCAAAGCAGTTTTCGCCAACTATGGTTGGGAAATAGTCTACACTGATTAATGGTCGATTATAATGATGATGATAATGAAGATGATTTGTGTTAAATTTTGTATTAAATGATTAAAGTATACTTAGTTGGTCATATTGCAGCATGTTTTTTAGCGCATAAAGTCATTTTTTCACTGCAATTTGATATATTTAAAAAAAAGACGGGACTAATAGTCTTAAGCATATATATCTAAATAAAAGTTTTATTTTGTTTAATTTTATTCGAGTTGACATAAACGAATATTGTAAAGATAATAAAAACGTTAATGTAAAATTCTTTGTAAAAATTGTATTTTAAACAAAGAGACACTAAAAAATCAATAAACATTACAACCTGTTTTAAAAAAAATAACCCTTTTTTAGGCTGACCAGAATTATTTGACGTCACGCAGGTGCCGCGCCCTGTTTTTAAAAAATTGACACCAGGATTTTTTTTATGCAGACCCTCCCAGAAATCATTTAAAACAATCATTTAAAACTGGTTTTTTATTTTTCATTAATCAACATTGTAGCGAGTTAAGATAATATAAATGAAAAGATTTATGACTTGATCAGAAACTTATCTCTAATAAAGTCAGAAGCTTTGTTATATATTTATGTAGCTCTTACTTACATTACAGGTTGTAATGTCCCTACCCTTATCCAGCCACCTCTATAATGTTTTGCATTTTTATAGATTCGAGCTAATAAATTTAGAATATAAAACTAAAAAACAAGCTAGAATATAAAACAAAAGCAGGATGTTAAGATAAAAATAACTAACGTCATAGCAAGTTTTTTTGTTTACACTTGGCAGTTATAATTTCCAGAACGATAATTGGTTCTATTTGATTTAGAAAACAAGTTTTCATCGTTCACAAACTCTGGCATATAAAAATGGTTACACAATACCATTAATGAATAACAATCAGCTGTTGACACAGGAAGAGTTAGATGAGTTAACAAATTATGATAAATCTCTTATTTATGGAGAAGTCTTTAATGCTCCACCAGAAAAGTTTGTACCTGCTCATGTGGGATTTGATAAAAAAGTTTTATTGTTTGAAGCCTACTTTAAACAAACTGTATTCGAAGCACCAAATGAATTTTTCTGTGTCCGCCCTGTTAAAATATATTACTATTTGGAGGATGACTCAATTGCAGTTGTTGAACCAGTGGTTAATAACAGGTTAGTATCTGAATTGTTTTTTTTTCTGTATTTTGTATTTAATGGTGCTAAATACTCTTTGTTATTTTTCAGTGGTATTCCTCAAGGTAAATTAATAAAGAGACAACGTTTACCGAAAAATGATTTAGGAGATATCTGGCATTGGAAAGATTTCAATATTAGTGTAGAACTAACATTTTATGGAAAAACTTTTAAAGTATATGACTGTAATGAATGGACAAAGGTATTATTTACAGTTTTCTTTTTCTGTTTTGAAATAATATTTATGTATATTAAAAGCAGGTGCACCTTAAAGTTAGAAGTAACCTATTTATGATGTAAATTTTAATAAGTGGCTTTGTTTTCACCAATGATAAGTAATATCATTTAGATCAGGATATCTGTAGGTGATTCTGTTTGTATTGCATATAGTACCAGGAGGGGCCTCTCTCATTGTGGTCGCAATGTATTAATGATGACAGTGTTGACTAGTATAATAATCTGTGTAAATTCACATTATACACTTATATCTGGGTATTTTTCTACTTTTATGTAGTCTTTTAAAGGTAAAAACACACTATGAACGATAGCAGTAAACATAACATGAATAATGATTCAAATACGATATTAACGATCTAATTTGTCTAAACTTTGTGGTTTGGTGAATCCAATACTGGTGCCCATGTCACAATGCTTAAAAATCTTTAATTGACACAGCTAAGATTTTGTATTGAGATATTGTTTGTTGTAAATTTTATGTATTGGCAATCAGTTGGAATATTTCCCATCGTCACAACTGTCACATTGTCATAATCAACCGTTTTCAATGAAAATTACTATAATATCAGCTCTGATTATATGCATGCGTTTATGTAAGACCACTTATTACACCAAACCATATTTTTGTACATGTAGGATTTTTGTCGACCATTGTCGGTCTTTTATCAAGTATCTGTGTACCCCTTATTAACAGCTCACTAATTTTAATAACAAATTGAACAGCAAAAAGAATTAGAGCCCACTTTGATTTCTTTGATTTATTCATACACTGTGATAAAAACAATAATTTCAAAATTAAAATTAAATAAAATAAAAATCCAACCAATCCAACCCACCCCACAAGCCTAACTTATGCCGTTTAAAAGTTTCCATTTGTCACTATAGTTCTATTGCATATTATGGTAGTTCTAAGCTTCTTTATAGATGATTAGACAGGCGCTTAAATTATTAATGATTCAATTAATAATTTGATAATTATTTTTTTTTGTTATTATTTATATAAACTAACATTTATACATTATTTTATATGGTCAAATTATAAATGGGTTGACGAAACCATTGCCGTTCGTTCAATTTACTTCATTATGATGTATTAGGTATTTATGTTCGTAATCGCTTCACTAATGTCGTTGTTATCAAAAACGCTTATACTTTCAGGTATACACAATATCAGCGAATTCATTAAAGGAAACATCGTAGATACTATGCTGACATGTATTTTCCGTTTTGCAGCAATTAATTCCGCTAAATGAGAGTAAAACGTTTAACATTTTCTGCCAAAACCTCTGTTAGCAGTAATTACTAGTGGTAAAAACGAACCCTGATCGATATTTAATATTCTTTCATTATAAGACCTTTTCTTTTCTTTCTCGTTGATAGCATATCACTTCTTAAGTTCTGTATCTCGGTATCTTTAAGCTAATGGGTTAAAAATCCTTCCACCAAGAATGCTTTATGACTCGCAGTCCAAAACTTCTTGTGCCGATATCAAGTCTTGCTCCATCACTTTTATTCGCAATACGTTCATTTAATAATTCACCTGTGCACTGATGTTAACATCACTGCATACTTGTTTAAGTAGATTTGCTGTGGTTTTTGTATCTTATTATGGTGCATTGTAACAAAACCACCCTTTTTACATGGTATAGCATGTTCGATGTTAAACGTTAAAACACAAACACATTTTTGTGGAAGATGATTTAGTTCCCATCCATATCGATTTCTAACAATGTCAACAAATGATTGTTTGTTGAATCGATAACCTTCATCAGCGATTGACAGTGCCGTTACCCAAATTGAAGCACCTGCTTCACAACTAATATCATTAAGAATCTTTTGTTTATCAGTCATCGATTCGCATAGTTTATTTAAGATTTTGACATTTTGTTGCATTCTCGAGAGTGTCATTTTAGATTTGATCTTCTAAATTTCTTTGTCATCCTCGTATCTTCTTTCCTGTTTGATAATTTTCTCACATAAATTCTTTGTTATAAGTTGAAGTTTATAATGCTTTCTGTTGATTGAGGTAAATGTATTGTTTTCTAGCGGGTTTGTCTTCGATTAAATACAATCATTACTTTGAAACTAGTACGAATATTAAAACTTTAAGGATGTATTTTCACTTATTACACAAGATTATTAAAGCCATATAGTAATATTTAGATGATTAATGATTAAAATGTTTAAATGATTTAAATTATTATATTACCCAATATGAAATATACATTTTTGTGTTTATTTTTTGGGCTTGTTGATTTATAGTAGTTTAGTAGTTTATTGTTTCTTTGCGATATATCTAAACTTGCTTTTTTGTATTTTCCTCCTCTTTTTTAGTCGTAGAGTTTTCTAGAACGAAAAATAATGTATAAATGATTATTGAAAATTTGAAAAGTTATCAACTCTGTTAATTTGATTATTGTACAACTGTTTGTTATTATTATAATGTAATACGTAATTATTACAGAATTAGTATACTTCAAAAACTATTGCGCATGCGTACAGGTATTTTTTACTCTTATCTTAAGTAAAAGAGTATTGCTAAATGTTACAAACCGCGGTTTGTTTTTTATATTATCTATGATACTACTGTGTTAATTTAAAATGTTGAAATTTAATCTTAATCTTTAGGAGTTTATGGCTAGTGAGGGAATTGCTTTGAATACCTCGCAAAAATGTCCTGTTGATCCCTACACCAAGTCACGAGAGCAACCTCATCGGTCTTACAAAACACCATCTGATTTTGATAAACTAAAACAATTTATTGAATTAGATCGCAAAGTTCTTCGATTTCATTGTATATTGGATGATCGTGATAGTATGTTTGGTGAAATTCGACCATGTGTAAGTTCTGAAAAATTTTCATGATATAGCTAAAACCTTTAAAATGTTTCCACAAAAAATTCATTGTGCGAAGAATATTTAACTTTAACACGATGTAACGTTAATTTAAACTTTAAATGACCGCAATACATTCTTTTACATTAGTTTTAATTAATTTTTTTAACAGGGGTCTATCAATTCAAAGTTACTCTTTTAAAAAAAAGAAGAGAATTCATGTTAATATGTATTACCTTTTAATAGATCTTGCATTACTATCTTGTTGATGATACCATGGAGATTCGTGAAGTTCATCATTCTAATGATGGGCGAGATCCGTTCCCTGTTTTAATAGGGAGAAGAAGAATGCCGATAGATATTAATAATATTCCAAGTAAGCAATCAATGTAAAAATGTCTATTGAGGTAAAAAAAAAAATTTTTTCTTGTTTCAATTTAATATTTCCTTTTCAGCATCGTTTCCAGCAATAAATATGGAAATATCTGAATATGAAATAGGTGAATGGTTCGAACCAAAGCATTTTAAATTGGGTGAAACTGTTTTTATATTGGGACGAAGATTTCTTTTACATGATTGTGACGCTTTTACTAAAGAGTTTTATCGCATAAACTTTGCTGTTCAGAAATTTGAACCAGTTGATGTTCTACAGAAAATACCTAATATTAAAAACAAGGTAAACGTTTCTCTTTTTCAATGATTAATTTTAAAAATGTATGTTTATTTCATGTTATTTGATATTATATCCAGGAAATTCCTCCTTACAATGGTTTTGGCTCATTGGAAGATTCTTTACAATCCTGTTTATCATTGGTACCTCAACCTCCAAAGAAAGATTTCATAAAAATGCTAGAGAACGATAATAAAGTATTGCGTTATGAAGCTATACTGGCAAGTATACTATTATATTTCCACTGCATACACTACTAAAAAGATCTAAGTTTCCTTTGCATACATAATAATTTATTTCTTATCTGATAGTTATTTTAAAAATTGTTATTAGTGCGCTATTAAGAAGTTATGGAGAATAGAAAGACTTCTTTGCTTCATAGAATAATAATTGAACTATTTTTAAACAAACTAACCCCGTTTTTTGGGAAGTACTTTATACAGCATTTCATGAGATGTCCTCTATTATAATCATATCCTAATATATGTTATATATGTGTATGTATCAGTGTTGAATGTAAAATTTAAGTTGTTGAGGTTGTATTAGATTTGAAATTTGGGTTTTCGAGGTTGTCATTATTTATGTGTATAGCATACAAAATTTGGGTCGTCGAGGTTGTCATTATTTATGTGTATAGCATACAAAATTTGGGTCGTCGAGGTTATCATTATATATAAATGTATGTAAGAGAATAGACAGTGTTTGTAAAATTGAATTTTGTGTAGCAACTTTTTTAAAATAGTCAGAGGTTTCATTACTGCATATACTTACTTTATAGCAAAATTCCGCAAAGGAAAGATTCTATTCTTTGTGCCTATATCGACAAAAGAAAGTCTTTTAAAACAACCTTAATACAATGCGTGCTAATAATTGCTGTTCGGTTTTAGAATTTAAATCTGGTTAAGTGTTACAAAATAAGTTTAAATTAAGAACAAACAAAAATTATTACGAGCGAAAGATTCTTTTTATGGATAACAGTTAACGAATAAGAAATCATAAAATATTGCAAAAGATAAAATCATTATTTAGTTAGAGAAAATACTCCTTTTATACGATCTTTTTGCTTTATCATGTCTGACTTTATCTAGTCTATAAAGACAGAGGTCCAAAATGGTGTTTAAGATCATTAGATGCTTACGCTAAAGAGATATATTACAATCCAAATAGGCATTAAAATACAATCCAAAAATACATTTCTCGCGGTGAGTGGCAAAAGCTTTCAATTTACGAATTTGCATCACGGAATGATGAGAGAAATGGGCTATTTTAACGTTTCGACCTTCACGATTTTTGCAACACCTCGTGGTACTAGAACTCTCTGTTTTCTTTAAATAGTTGAATTCCTTTCTTACAAATTTCTAACACATGGAAATGGTATATTAATGCAATTTTTATTTTGTTGATATACAAACATTACGTTGCAGACGTAAACATTTTAAGGGGGTTAATCAATCTAATTTTCTTTTCAAAATTTTGATTTGCCATCATGCTAAAAATGGGCTTCTTTATGTAACAGTATTCATACTAAAAGATAATGCAAGCCTACGGGTTAAACATACACAATTCAATGAATTTAAAATATTTGGAATATTATAGTTAACTGTTTACATACAACTTTAATATCCTTAAAATCACTGTTTTAAAACATGATTACATCTCGCACTCATATAAAATTAAAATCCTGCTATATACATATACTTCAGTTAAAAATCTTGTCGTAAAAACTTTATAAAATATGAAAAAAACGAGAAAAAAAGAAATAAACTTCTTCAATGAAGAGTATCAGATGATTAGATTTTCTGTGGAAAGGAACAAATAAAAAGATAACTGAATAAGGTTTGGTTATACAAAATACAAATATTTTAAATATAATCCGAGAGTAAGCGCGCTAAATCGAACATTTACAACTACATAATGCGATTGTCTACAACTATGCAAAGAACGCTTATTGACTTAACGGATCTGCTTAAAAATATCACGACTTCTCGGTGACACTTCTAAATATATTTTTTTTGTTTCTGGAGTTAATGTCTAAAAGAAAAATAACCGTTTCTTAGAATAGTTTAGTGTAAATTGGTCATCATCTATATTATAATAGCCGCAAAACGAATTGTGTCCGTGTGTGTGTGAGAAAGAGTGTGTGTGTACGCATTCTAAAGAGCATTGTTATTTCGTTTTTATTTTTGTTTACAGATTTAATTGGGCGACGGGCGTTAAAAATGTAATTATTATTTAGTATAGAATCGATGATTTCATTGATTATTCTCGAAAACATGGACATTTTTTTGGTTAATATAATAAATAAAACAAATATTATAATTGTCTTTATCAATGTTCGTGACAATATACGGTTTCTTTTTAAATAATATATATACGGCAACCTTCACAACCTAAAATTATTATCTAATACACATATGGTAACATACACATACGACAACCTTCATAACCTAAAATTATTATCTAATACATATATGATA